>JBAMCK010000501.1:0-17491 GCA_037075185.1 Drosophila pseudotalamancana
AGCCAAATGCCTCGTCATCTAATTAGTGACGCGCATGAATGGATTAACGAGATTCCTACTGTCCCTATCTACTATCTAGCGAAACCACAGCCAAGGGAACGGGCTTGGAATAATTAGCGGGGAAAGAAGACCCTTTTGAGCTTGACTCTAATCTGGCAGTGTAAGGAGACATAAGAGGTGTAGAATAAGTGGGAGATATTAGACTTCGGTTTAGTATCGACAATGAAATACCACTACTCTTATTGTTTCCTTACTTACTTGATTAAATGGAACGTGTATCATTTCCTAGCCATTATACGGATATATTTATTATATCTTATGGTATTGGGTTTTGATGCAAGTTTCTTGATCAAAGTATCACGAGTTTGTTATATAATCGCAAACAAATTCATTAATGAGAAAGTGCATTTATGTATTTTTGATTTAAAAATTTGGTATAACTCCAATTACTCAGGTATGATCCAATTCAAGGACATTGCCAGGTAGGGAGTTTGACTGGGGCGGTACATCTCTCAAATAATAACGGAGGTGTCCCAAGGCCAGCTCAGTGCGGACAGAAACCACACATAGAGCAAAAGGGCAAATGCTGACTTGATCTCGGTGTTCAGTACACACAGGGACAGCAAAAGCTCGGCCTATCGATCCTTTTGGTTTAAAGAGTTTTTAACAAGAGGTGTCAGAAAAGTTACCATAGGGATAACTGGCTTGTGGCGGCCAAGCGTTCATAGCGACGTCGCTTTTTGATCCTTCGATGTCGGCTCTTCCTATCATTGTGAAGCAAAATTCACCAAGCGTTGGATTGTTCACCCATGCAAGGGAACGTGAGCTGGGTTTAGACCGTCGTGAGACAGGTTAGTTTTACCCTACTAATGACAAAACGTTGTTGCGACAGCATTCCTGCGTAGTACGAGAGGAACCGCAGGTACGGACCAATGGCACAATACTTGTTCGAGCGAACAGTGGTATGACGCTACGTCCGTTGGATTATGCCTGAACGCCTCTAAGGTCGTATCCGTGCTGGACTGCAATGATAAATTAGGGGCAATTTGCATTGTATGGCTTCTAAACCATTAAAAGTTTATAATTTATTTTATAGACGACAATGGATGTGATGCCAATGTTAAACATAACATAGTAAATTGGGAGGATCTTCGATCACCTGATGCCGCGCTAGTTATATTTTAAAACATTATTTAATACAATGACAAAGCCTTGAATCAATTGTAAACGACTTTTGTAACAGGCAAGGTGTTGTAAGTGGTTGAGCAGCTGCCATACTGCGATCCACTGAAGCTTATCCTTTGCTTGAAATGATTCGAAAAATATATGCAAAAAACAAAAATGCATAAAATGCAAAAATAATATAGCATATAATATAATATAACATAAATGAAATTTGTATTTTATGCATACGTTAATATATATGTTATCAATTTTAATATTGATTTTGTATATATGAAGTATGTATAAACCAAATAGAATTTATATGTTATGTTAATAATGCTATATAATATTAGCAAGTGATTTAACGATTTATATTTAACACAAATATAGAATAATATTTTGTTTAAGTATATTCGTTTTATTAACTTGAAATATTAAATTTGAATGGTAAAATATATATATATATATATATATATGTACATACAGTAGTACATATAAAGCATTGCTTTAAACATTAATTTCCTTTAACTCATATGATTATTGGAATTGGCGAAAGACACTAAAATACAATACAATACAATTATTCCTACACAATACAACACTTGGCTTTTATACACATGAGAATAAGATTTGGCAAAATACATTTATATATATATATATATATATATATATATGCGGTACATATAAAGCATTGCTTTAATATATAAAATAAATATAATTGGCGAAAAACACAATATAATATCCAACACAATGAAAACATTAATTTCCTTTAACTCATATGATTATTGGAATTGGCGAAAGACACTAAAATACAATACAATACAATTATTCCTACACAATACAACACTTGGCTTTTATACACATGAGAATAAGATTTGGCAAAATACATTTATATATATATATATATATATATATATATATGTGGTACATATAAAGCATTGCTTTAATATATAAAATAAATATAATTGGCGAAAAACACAATATAATATCCAACACAATGAAAACATTAATTTCCTTTAACTCATATGATTATTGGAATTGGCGAAAGACACTAAAATACAATACAATACAATTATTCCTACACAATACAACACTTGGCTTTTATACACATGAGAATAAGATTTGGCAAAATACATTTATATATGTACACATATATATATATATATATGTGGTGCATATAAAGCATTGCTTTAATAAATAAAATAAATATAATTGGCGAAAAACACAATATAATATCCAACACAATGAAAACATTAATTTCCTTTAACTCATATGATTATTGGAATTGGCGAAAGACACTGCAATACAATACAATACAATACAATTATTCCTACACAATACAACACTTGGCTTTTATACACATGAGAATAAGATTTGGCAAAATACATATATATGTACACATATATATGTATATATATATATATATATATATATGTGGTACATATAAAGCATTGCTTTAATATATAAAATAAATATAATTGGCGAAAAACACAATATAATATCCAACACAATGAAAACATTAATTTCCTTTAACTCATATGATTATTGGAATTGGCGAAAGACACTACAATACAATACAATACAATACAATACAATACAATTATTCCTACACAATACAACACTTGGCTTTTATACACATGAGAATAAGATTTGGCAAAATACATAATAAATTTTCCTACACTACATAACACTTTGAATTGGCGAAAAACACAACACAATATAATATATGTATTTATTATATTCTATTTAAACACATCATTTGCATTTTAATAAACACAGCAGAGTTTGGATTTGGCGAGCAAACACAATATACATAAAATATAATATAAGTCACATAATATTGGTATTCAACAGACCTCAACAATATAAATGATTACAAACAAAATTTAAGTTTAAATAAAAATAGAAATGAAATTATAATATAAATGGTATATATACTGATATGCAAAATATATATATTTACATTACGTATATTTGAGATAAAGCGGAATTGACGGATAACTAAAAATACATATATCACATTATTTTTATTTTAACATTTTAATATAATAACTACTCACATGCACATGCACAGTAATAATGTAGCGTTAAAAAAAAATTGTTAGATGAAATTGTGACGGGAAACCAAAATATAATTGAGTCCGTAATTTTAAATATAAATAAAAAGTGGAATTGACGGAAAACAGTAATTACACACACAATATTTATATAATAAACTTAATATATAAATGAGCGGCACATTGTCAAAATATATATATGTATATATGAATATGGAACTGATGGAAAACACAAATCACATATAACACAAAATATGTATATTAATAATTCAATATATAAATGTGTGGTACACTGACAAAATATAAAATTGCATTTAAATATATGAAAAACGGAATTGTCTAATAACCAAATAACATATAACATATATCATATACAATTTATTTTAATATTTCAATAAAAAAAAACTATGTCTGATTTAAATATACATGTAAAATGGAATTTGACGGCAAATGCAAGCACATAATGTTGACATGAAAACATTAAAACATATATGAGTACTGCAATATAACTAAAGATGGAAAAATGTCAAAGTAATAAATTCATATGATTGTGGAGTGTTGTTTTGCCGGCATAGTTTATATATGTTTAAAAATATAGAATAATGAAGTTAAGTGATTGCATTATTATTTTAATGCATGAAAATGTATAGGTGAGTGGTATGTTTTGGAAAAAATGTCGGCTTTTTAGAAAACGTGTCAAAAAACCTATATAGTGGAGTGGTGTCGCGCAAGGCAAGTCATATGAAAAAATGTCAAAGTGAGAAATTCATATGATTGTGGAGTGTTGTTTTGCCGGCATAGTTTATATATGTTTAAAAATATAGAATAATGAAGTTAAGTGATTGCATTATTATTTTAATGCATGAAAATGTATAGGTGAGTGGTATGTTTTGGAAAAAATGTCGGCTTTTTAGAAAACGTGTCAAAAAACCTATATAGTGGAGTGGTGTCGCGCAAGGCAAGTCATATGAAAAAATGTCAAAGTGAGAAATTCATATGATTGTGGAGTGTTGTTTTGCCGGCATAGTTTATATATGATTAAAAATATAGAATAATGAAGTTAAGTGATTGCATTATTATTTTAATGCATGAAAATGTATAGGTGAGTGGTATGTTTTGGAAAAAATGTCGGCTTTTTAGAAAACGTGTCAAAAAACCTATATAGTGGAGTGGTGTCGCGCAAGGCAAGTCATATGAAAAAATGTCAAAGTGAGAAATTCATATGATTGTGGAGTGTTGTTTTGCCGGCATAGTTTATATATGTTTAAAAATATAGAATAATGAAGTTAAGTGATTGCATTATTATTTTAATGCATGAAAATGTATAGGTGAGTGGTATGTTTTGGAAAAAATGTCGGCTTTTTAGAAAACGTGTCAAAAAACCTATATAGTGGAGTGGTGTCGCGCAAGGCAAGTCATATGAAAAAATGTCAAAGTGAGAAATTCATATGATTGTGGAGTGTTGTTTTGCCGGCATAGTTTATATATGATTAAAAATATAGAATAATGAAGTTAAGTGATTGCATTATTATTTTAATGCATGAAAATGTATAGGTGAGTGGTATATTTTGGAAAAAACATCGTCATTTTAGAAAATGTGTCCAAAAACCTATACATGATGAGCAGTGGATGCTCATTACGTTATATGTGAATGCATGTAAGTTTTAAAATATGTCATATACTCCGTTGCGGAGTGATATTTATCGTTATTTTTTTTGTCTTTAGACAACTTGGCTGCGATAATACAAAAAGATAATTGAGAAATTTAGCCAAGGTATACACATAAAGTGTATATAATAATTAGTTTCCTTTTATCGTTAAATTTATAAACTTGTGCCCGGTGTGCTATTTTTATAATAGGCAACATCGGACGGATGAAAAGAGGAGGTGAAAACAAAAAGTCATGAAAAATTAAAGTTTGTCATATAAATGCAAACGTACCATATAATTTATTATATGATGCGTTTTACTTAATATATGTTCACACAAATATATGTTAATTGTTAACTTATATTATTATACAAAGAGAAAAATTAAGAAGTTGTCATTAAAATAAATGTTTATTCTATTTGTAATAGTATTAAACAACGTGTGATATATATTAAGTAAGTGAATATAAAAAGATATTTTTGAACGAATTATGTATATTTATATAGATATAACATTTTGTAATATTTTATAATTATGTCAAATTTAAAAATAGACGAACGTGAAATGCTGTGTAATAATGGCCATATTCGTTTTTTATTCATATATCTATAATATGTTTTTTATTCAAAAATATATTAAAATGTCATGTTTATTAAAAATTTGTGAATATATAATATAATGTACGTATTTGAAATATATACATTATAAAAAGAAAAAAAACAAACATTATTCTGGTTGATCCTGCCAGTAGTTATATGCTTGTCTCAAAGATTAAGCCATGCATGTCTAAGTACACACGAATTAAAAGTGAAACCGCAAAAGGCTCATTATATCAGTTATGGTTCCTTAGATCGTTAACAGTTACTTGGATAACTGTGGTAATTCTAGAGCTAATACATGCAATTAAAACACGGACCTTTTGGAACGTGTGCTTTTATTAGGCTAAAACCAAGCGATCGTTAGATCGTTACAATGGTTGAACTCTAGATAACATGCAGATCGTATGGTCTTGTACCGACGACAGATCTTTCAAATGTCTGCCCTATCAACTTTTGATGGTAGTATCTAGGACTACCATGGTTGCAACGGGTAACGGGGAATCAGGGTTCGATTCCGGAGAGGGAGCCTGAGAAACGGCTACCACATCTAAGGAAGGCAGCAGGCGCGTAAATTACCCACTCCCAGCTCGGGGAGGTAGTGACGAAAAATAACAATACAGGACTCATATCCGAGGCCCTGTAATTGGAATGAGTACACTTTAAATCCTTTAACAAGGACCTATTGGAGGGCAAGTCTGGTGCCAGCAGCCGCGGTAATTCCAGCTCCAATAGCGTATATTAAAGTTGTTGCGGTTAAAACGTTCGTAGTTGAACTTGTGCTTCATACGGGTAGTACAACATACAATTGTAGTTAGTACTATACCTTTATGTATGTAAGCGTATTACCGGTGGAGTTCTTATATGTAATTAAATACTTGTATTTTTTTATATATTCCTCCTATTTAAAAACCTGCATTAGTGCTCTTCATCGAGTGTTATTGTGGGCCGGTACAATTACTTTGAACAAATTAGAGTGCTTAAAGCAGGCTTCAAATGCCTGAATATTCTGTGCATGGGATAATGAAATAAGACCTCTGTTCTGCTTTCATTGGTTTTCAGATCAAGAGGTAATGATTAATAGAAGCAGTTTGGGGGCATTAGTATTACGACGCGAGAGGTGAAATTCTTGGACCGTCGTAAGACTAACTTAAGCGAAAGCATTTGCCAAAGATGTTTTCATTAATCAAGAACGAAAGTTAGAGGTTCGAAGGCGATCAGATACCGCCCTAGTTCTAACCATAAACGATGCCAGCTAGCAATTGGGTGTAGCTACTTTTATGGCTCTCTCAGTCGCTTCCCGGGAAACCAAAGCTTTTGGGCTCCGGGGGAAGTATGGTTGCAAAGCTGAAACTTAAAGGAATTGACGGAAGGGCACCACCAGGAGTGGAGCCTGCGGCTTAATTTGACTCAACACGGGAAAACTTACCAGGTCCGAACATAAGTGTGTAAGACAGATTGATAGCTCTTTCTCGAATCTATGGGTGGTGGTGCATGGCCGTTCTTAGTTCGTGGAGTGATTTGTCTGGTTAATTCCGATAACGAACGAGACTCAAATATATTAAATAGATATCTTCAGGATTATGGTGTTGAAGCTTATATAGCCTTCATTCATGGTTGCAGTAAAATGTTTATTATGTTTGAATGTGTTTATATAAGTGGAGCCGTACCTGTTGGTTTGTCCCATTATAAGGACACTAGCTTCTTAAATGGACAAATTGCGTCTAGCAATAATGAGATTGAGCAATAACAGGTCTGTGATGCCCTTAGATGTCCTGGGCTGCACGCGCGCTACAATGAAAGTATCAACGTGTATTTCCTAGACCGAGAGGTCCGGGTAAACCGCTGAACCACTTTCATGCTTGGGATTGTGAACTGAAACTGTTCACATGAACTTGGAATTCCCAGTAAGTGTGAGTCATTAACTCGCATTGATTACGTCCCTGCCCTTTGTACACACCGCCCGTCGCTACTACCGATTGAATTATTTAGTGAGGTCTCCGGACGTGATCACTGTGACGCCTTGTGTGTTGCGGTTGTTTCGCAAAAGTTGACCGAACTTGATTATTTAGAGGAAGTAAAAGTCGTAACAAGGTTTCCGTAGGTGAACCTGCGGAAGGATCATTATTGTATAATGTTCTTACCGTTTATAAAAAAAAATTTTATATTTTATTATATGAAATTTTATGTCAATAATAAATAATTCATTAATTACAATTACATTTACATTTATATACCAAAGAGATGGTAATTTTTTAATATCAATGTCATATTTAACTTTGGTGATGTGTTTTTGTTTTTGTTATTTAATGAATAACTTTTAATTGCGTGTATACGTACCATAGTATACATGCGTTGCACAGATGTATTGTTCATTATCATATGCGCATACATTATATAAACGCAACAACCTGAATGTATAATGTTGTACCTGGTTTCAGGTTAACGCTTTGCATATATCTGTAAAAATATATAGTTGTTATTTATTAAAAATTTTGTTATGTACCATATTTTTAAAGATTATGTAAAACTAAGACATTTCGCAGCATTGTTCAGGTATAAACAAATTTTATTGAAGGAATTGATATATGCCAGTAAAATGGTGTATTTTTAATTTCTTTCAATAAACATATTTATGACGTAATGAAATAAACCAAAAATAAATTTATCACTCTAAGCGGTGGATCACTCGGCTCATGGGTCGATGAAGAACGCAGCAAACTGTGCGTCATCGTGTGAACTGCAGGACACATGAACATCGACATTTTGAACGCATATCGCAGTCCATGCTGTTATGTACTTTAATTAATTTTATAGTGCTGCTTGGACTACATATGGTTGAGGGTTGTAAGACTATGCTAATTAAGTTGCTTAAAATTTTTCGAAATTTTATGCATATGGTATATTATTGGATATGTCTTATGTATTATATATACATATATAATATTCATAATATTAATATATATATGGAAGGTTCTTACTCTCATTGTAATATTTGTATGAGAAAATTTGAAGATATATATTTTCTTTTTTCAAATCAAATAATACTGAGGAAAGTCTAGCATAAAAAAGAATTTATCTAGAATTGCCTCTTGTTAATGATTATGATTAAAGAATTGTTGTAAATATTATAGATCTTCTAAAGAATCCATTATATTTGAGTAACATTATTTATAATGTTTGTACTCAATTAACATTGTTTTACACTAAGTAATTCGTTTAATCATGCTAGTGGCAGGAGGGAACAAAAATATTTTAGTATGAGAAAATATTGAGAACTTCTAAATGAGCGATTTACCCATGGACGCCGGGCCAGTATAACGATTACTAGATGTGTACAAAGAGTAGTGTTGCTTGATAGTGCTGCAACTATATGGTACGTCCATAAAGCAAATATCATGAGAGGGAGTTCAGTTTAAAAGATATTGAATTGAATATGATAGTGGCATTATAAGGACATTGTAATCTATTAGCATAATTAATTATCAAAATTATGTCATTATGTTTATTTCATATAATGCTTGCATATTAACATAAAATAAAAGGTAACTTTGATAAAGGCTGATAGATTTATAAGATTGGCGTTTGCGAATGAATTAGGTACCTTCGGCTTTAGCATCTACGATGGTGATCCATGTTCGGTCGAAGAACCGCGGCTGCGTCAGTCTGGCGGTAGCAAACGCAGGCAAGTAGGAGCGGGACTCGGTCATCTCCTGAAGGCGTTGGTTCAAACAGCACGAAAGTGTTCATGGGTCGACAAGAGCGCAGTTGGTCTCAGGTGTAGAGTCTCAGTCGGAAGAATAATGAAGGTAAGGGAAGTCGGCAAATTAGATCCGTAACTTCGGGATAAGGATTGGCTCTGAAGATTGAGATAGTCGGGCTTGATTGGGAAACAATAACATGGTTTATGTGCTCGTTCTGGGTAAATAGAGTTTCTATCATTTATGGTAGTTTCTTGTTCCCCGGATAGTTTAGTTACGTAGCCAATTGTGGAACTTTCTTGCTAAAATTTTTTAGAATTAATTGGGCAACCAATTAGTTCTTTTAAATTAGAACGATTATCAATTAACAATCAATTCAGAACTGGCACGGACTTGGGGAATCCGACTGTCTAATTAAAACAAAGCATTGTGATGGCCCTAGCGGGTGTTGACACAATGTGATTTCTGCCCAGTGCTCTGAATGTCAAAGTGAAGAAATTCAAGTAAGCGCGGGTCAACGGCGGGAGTAACTATGACTCTCTTTGGAGGATCAATGGGTCAGATGGCGTAAGTCGTTTGATCAAGTCGACTCATAGACATTTCGGTGTCCCACACATATGTGGCCTCCTCGTGGTGTCCTCCGGGTGCTAGATTCAGCGGTATAGCTGACTATGCAGCAAATTTGAGCGGCGAATTGGGTTTATGGGGCTACCTCCCCCATAAGCCCGAACAACTGATGGTACAAATAACAGAAACGAGCCTCGGATAGCTGACATAGACTCAGTGAATATTCCTACGGTGTCACGCCTAGGAAACCATCAGGAACGGAACGTAGACGCTATTGTGCAGAATATGTTTCCGTGTAGTGAATGTGGTCGATCTTTTAGTACGAAGATCGGCCTTGGTGTTCACATGAGACATCGACACAAAGACAGGCAAGATGAGCTTCGTCTGCGTGTTGATGTCAAAGCGCGTTGGAGTGATGAAGAGCTGTCAATGATGGCGAGGAAGGAACTTGAGCTCACAGCAAATGGTGAGAGGTTCATAAATAAAAAGCTAGCGGAAGTATTTTCTCACCGCAGCGTCGACTCTATTAAGAAATGTCGACAGAGGGATAATTATAAAGCCAAAATTGAGCAGCTAAGAGGGCAAGCTGTTCTTATCCCAGAAGCAAATGAACCTCCGACCATACAGCGCCGCCCTAGTTTAAGTGAGCTTGAGGTAACTCCCTCAACATCGGCGTCAGTTTTAATCACTCCACTGGTACATTCGGACGATATCCTCTTGCAGGAGCTTCAGGGCTTAGCACCTGTTGCATGCAATAGATCTTGGAGAGTCGATGTTTTGCAATCTATCATTGATAGAGCGCAATCATCGGGCAAAGAAGCAACTCTCCAATGCTTATCCAACTACCTCCTGGAATTATTTCCGATTCGGAACGACCGCCCCGTTCCGGCGAGAACAATCCGCCCACAACCTCGCAATGGGAGAGCACGTAGAAGGCAGCAGTACGCTAGGGTTCAGCGTAACTGGGATAAGCATAAAGGTCGTTGTATAAAATCCTTGCTAGACGGAACCGACGAGTCGGCAATGCCAAGCCAAAGAATTATGGAACCATATTGGAGACAAGTCATGACACAGCCGAGCCCATCCTCTTGCAATAACGCCGTGCCCCAAATGGGTCACATGCCTGAGGGGGTATGGTCACCGATTACGTCACGGGACCTACAAGCGCACAAAGTGCCATTGACTTCGTCTCCAGGGCCAGATGGGATATCTCCAAAAACTGCCAGGAGTATACCTAAGGGTGTAATGCTTCGCATCCTTAACTTAATTCTTTGGTGTGGCCGCTTGCCCGTACCCTTCCGAATGGCCCGAACCATTTTCATCCCGAAAGTGGCAAAGGCGACCAGACCGCAAGACTTTCGTCCGATATCGGTTCCATCCGTCATGGTAAGATTACTTAATGCTATTCTGGCCTCTCGGTTGACGTCATCCGTTGACTGGGATCCCAGACAGCGAGGTTTTCTTCCCACTGACGGATGTGCCGATAACGCGACAATAGTCGACTTAGTTTTGAGGGACCACCATAAGCGGTTTGCGTCCTGCTTCATCGCTACGCTCGATGTGAGCAAGGCGTTTGATTCAGTAGGTCACGCAGCGGTATTCAACACCTTGGCCGCTTATGGTGCCCCGAAAGGCTTTGTTGACTACGTACGTAGTTGGTACGAGGGAGGTGGCACCTTTTTCAAGGGTGGAGATTGGAGGTCAGAGGAATTCGTCCCTGCTAGAGGAGTGAAGCAGGGTGACCCTCTGTCCCCCGTTCTGTTCAATCTGATCATTGATCGATTGCTCAGGTCTCTTCCCAGCGAAATTGGTGTCAAAGTCGGAAATGCAACGACGAATGCAGCAGCCTTCGCAGACGATTTGGTGCTATTTGCATCCACTCCGAAGGGCCTTCAGGCACTGTTGGATACCACGGTTGACTTTTTGTCGTCCGTTGGGCTTTCCCTTAATGCTGATAAATGCTTTACTGTCAGTATAAAGGGGCAACCGAAGCAGAAATGTACTGTGGTAGAACCACGTACTTTCTGTGTAGGTTCGCGCACGTGTCCAAGCCTGAAACGCTCTGAAGAATGGAAGTATCTTGGCATTAGATTCTCTGCCGATGGGAGGGCTCGTTACAATCCTTCGGAGGACATTCGTCCAAAGTTGGAGAGATTAACGCAGTCCCCCCTCAAACCACAACAGAGGTTATTCGCCCTCAGGACTGTCCTGATACCACAACTCTATCACAAGCTTACGCTTGGGAGTGTGTCATTAGGCGTCCTGAGGAAATGTGACAGTTTGGTACGGTCTTTCGTCAGGGAGTGGTTGGATCTCCCGTTGGACGTGTCAGTTGCGTTCTTTCATGCCCCTCACGCTTGTGGGGGTCTTGGGCTTGCGTCATTACGCTGGACGGCACCTATGCTGCGCGCTAGAAGATTGGCAAGTGTCAACTGGCCCCACCTCGAGCAATCCGGGGTGGCCAGTGCCTTTCTTAGCGACGAGCGGCGCAGAGCCCAGGATAGAACAAAGGCTGGAGTTAACGAACTTGCATCACGTTCAAAGATCGACTCGTACTGGGCGAATAGATTGCACTCTACTGTTGATGGTAATGGTCTCCGTGAAGCGGGGCGCTATGCTCCGCAACACGGATGGGTATGTCAGCCCACGCGTTTGATGAGCGGTAAAGCTTATCTTACAGGGATCAAATTACGCATTAATGCCTTGCCCACGAGGTCTCGTACCTCAAGGGGAAGGCATCATCTGGATAGACAGTGTCGAGCAGGTTGTGATTCTCCCGAGTCATTAAATCACATCCTGCAAAAATGTTATAGAACGCATGGGAGAAGAATTGCGCGGCACAATGGTGTAGTTTCCTACCTCAAGAAGGGGCTTGAGAATAGGGGCTACACCGTCTATCCAGAACAAAGCCTTCACGGCGAAAATCGCGTATATAAGCCAGACATCGTTGCTTTTCGACATGATAGCACAATTGTGCTAGACGCTCAGGTTGTGACAGACGGACTTGATCTTGACGTTGCCCATGAAAGCAAAGTCAAGATCTATGACAGACAGGACCTACGGACTACTTTGCGGTCAGTCTATCAGGCGAATGAGAACATTGAGGTCGTCTCCGCTACATTAAACTGGAGGGGTATCTGGAGTCTGAAATCGGTAACACGGTTGAGGAATCTGGGTATTCTCACCGCTGCTGACAGTAATGTCATCAGCGCCAGGGTGGTGTCCGGCGGAGTCTTTTGCTTCAAGACGTTCATGTTCTATACTGGATATCATCGTGATGTACATTAGCACTATTTTGCGTTTCTACAAATTGCTTGCTACCTTGGCATAACATCTTAAAAAGGTACAAAGAAATCCGGAACCGGTTCGGACGCATATACTCGTCTCAATCTACCAGAAATTATCCTGGTAGGTAAGGCGTAGGTGCTGGACGGACCAAGCAGTGCGACATTCCGTTTAAAAAAAAAAAAAAAAAAAAATAGCCAAATGCCTCGTCATCTAATTAGTGACGCGCATGAATGGATTAACGAGATTCCTACTGTCCCTATCTACTATCTAGCGAAACCACAGCCAAGGGAACGGGCTTGGAATAATTAGCGGGGAAAGAAGACCCTTTTGAGCTTGACTCTAATCTGGCAGTGTAAGGAGACATAAGAGGTGTAGAATAAGTGGGAGATATTAGACTTCGGTTTAGTATCGACAATGAAATACCACTACTCTTATTGTTTCCTTACTTACTTGATTAAATGGAACGTGTATCATTTCCTAGCCATTATACGGATATATTTATTATATCTTATGGTATTGGGTTTTGATGCAAGTTTCTTGATCAAAGTATCACGAGTTTGTTATATAATCGCAAACAAATTCATTAATGAGAAAGTGCATTTATGTATTTTTGATTTAAAAATTTGGTATAACTCCAATTACTCAGGTATGATCCAATTCAAGGACATTGCCAGGTAGGGAGTTTGACTGGGGCGGTACATCTCTCAAATAATAACGGAGGTGTCCCAAGGCCAGCTCAGTGCGGACAGAAACCACACATTTATCAATTTTAATGACAACATTTTCTATATATGAATATATAGACCAAATAAATTCATATTATGTTTAGTGCTATATATATTAACCAATGATTTAACGCATCATATTAACACAAATATAGAATACAATTTCACTTACATCCCGTCTATGTTGCCTGTGAAAATAACTTTGCAATACCAAAATATATATTCCCATTAAAGAAACTATGTGTATGCATTCGTACATATAAAGTATTGTTTTTAAACACTAATGTCCTCCCAACTCTACAGATTTTGGAATTGCGCAATACACTAAAATACAATACATATACACTTCACTTCCTACATCAATACAACACTTCTTTTTACACATCGAGAATACGATTTTTCTAAAAACCTACATTTATATATATCTATACATTATATCAAAATATATTGCGACACATCATAAACATTCATTTATATATAAATAAACATATATTCGGCGAAAAACACAACACAATCCCAACACAATGAAAACATTCATTTCCTTTGACTCTAGATTATTGTCATCGCGCCCGACACTAAAAATACAATACAACACGAATTATTCCTACACCATACCACCACTTGCTTTATAACCATGACGAGCAAGATTGACAACATACATTTATACATATATAATTTCTCATCTAACATGTTTACATATAACGCTTGCTACACCACTCTCAAAATAAACCATAATTCAATACAGTTACAATATCTAAACATTGTTTAAACATATAATTTCCCTTAACTCATAGATTACTGGAATTGGCGAAAGACACTAAAATACAATACAATACAATTATTCCTACACAATACAACACTTGGCTTCTATACACATGAGTATAAGATCTGGCAAAATAATTTATATATATAAATATATATATATATATATGGGTACACTATAGATTGCTTTAATATATAAAATAAATATAATTGCGCGAAAAACACAATATAAATCCAACACAATGAAAACATTAATTTCCTTTAACTAATATTATAGGAATTGGCGAAAGACACTGAAACAAACAATACAATACAATTATTCACACAATACAACCTTTTTTACACATACAATAATTAGAAAATACATATTTTACACATTTCGTATTATATAATACATATTTGACATATACATTTATATATAAAAAAAAGAAAGAAAAAAGACAAGAGGAGGAAGAAAAAACAAAAAAGGCAAAGGGAGAAGAGGGGAAACCGGGGAAAGGGGGGGGGTACTGTCGTAGATTTATGGTGTCCACATTCATAAAAGGAAACAGGGAAATTTTTCCCAATAGTATTATTTAATAAAAATCCCTTATCACATATACTAATATAATATATATATATACATATCATATATTACCATTATATTATTTTCATATTCTATTTAAACCAGGATTTGTGATAAAATCATTTATCATTCTCAATTCCAATGAGATTAGAGGAGGGGAGGAGAATATTATATTGTGTTTTCAATAATTATTTAAACCAAGTACTGCCCACATAAAATATAATATGGTAAATATAATATTCCAAATATTTATGTTCGCCAATTCATGTGAGCTTGAATATTGTATTTGCTTACAATTACAATAATAAGATTTAACAAAATGTGTGGGTAAACGTGTCTTTCGCCAGAATAAAAATTCCCAATTACATACACAAAGCAATGCTTTGCCCCACATAAAAAAAAATATACATATAAAATGTATTTTCCTCTTATTCTCATGTGTATAAAAGCCAAGTGTTGTATTGTGTAGGAATAATTGTATTGTATTGTATTTTAGTGTCTTTCGCCAATTCCAATAATCATATGAGTTAAAGGAAATTAATGTTTTCATTGTGTTGGATATTATATTGTGTTTTTCGTCAATTATATTTATTTTATATATTAAAGCAATGCTTTATATGTACCGCATATATATATATATATATATATATATATATATATATATAAATGTATTTTGCCAAATCTTATTCTCATGTGTATAAAAGCCAAGTGTTGTATTGTGTAGGAATAATTGTATTGTATTGTATTTTAGTGTCTTTCGCTAATTCCAATAATCATATGAGTTAAAGGAAATTAATGTTTAAAGCAATGCTTTATATGTACTACTGTATGTACATATATATATATATATATATATATATTTTACCATTCAAATTTAATATTTCAAGTTAATAAAACGAATATACTTAAACAAAATATTATTCTATATTTGTGTTAAATATAAATCGTTAAATCACTTGCTAATATTATATAGCATTATTAACATAACATATAAATTCTATTTGGTTTATACATACTTCATATATACAAAATCAATATTAAAATTGATAACATATATATTAACGTATGCATAAAATACAAATTTCATTTATGTTATATTATATTATATGCTATATTATTTTTGCATTTTATGCATTTTTGTTTTTTGCATATATTTTTCGAATCATTTCAAGCAAAGGATAAGCTTCAGTGGATCGCAGTATGGCAGCTGCTCAACCACTTACAACACCTTGCCTGTTACAAAAGTCGTTTACAATTGATTCAAGGCTTTGTCATTGTATTAAATAATGTTTTAAAATATAACTAGCGCGGCATCAGGTGATCGAAGATCCTCCCAATTTACTATGTTATGTTTAACATTGGCATCACATCCATTGTCGTCTATAAAATAAATTATAAACTTTTAATGGTTTAGAAGCCATACAATGCAAATTGCCCCTAATTTATCATTGCAGTCCAGCACGGATACGACCTTAGAGGCGTTCAGGCATAATCCAACGGACGTAGCGTCATACCACTGTTCGCTCGAACAAGTATTGTGCCATTGGTCCGTACCTGCGGTTCCTCTCGTACTACGCAGGAATGCTGTCGCAACAACGTTTTGTCATTAGTAGGGTAAAACTAACCTGTCTCACGACGGTCTAAACCCAGCTCACGTTCCCTTGCATGGGTGAACAATCCAACGCTTGGTGAATTTTGCTTCACAATGATAGGAAGAGCCGACATCGAAGGATCAAAAAGCGACGTCGCTATGAACGCTTGGCCGCCACAAGCCAGTTATCCCTATGGTAACTTTTCTGACACCTCTTGTTAAAAACTCTTTAAACCAAAAGGATCGATAGGCCGAGCTTTTGCTGTCCCTGTGTGTACTGAACACCGAGATCAAGTCAGCATTTGCCCTTTTGCTCTATGTGTGGTTTCTGTCCGCACTGAGCTGGCCTTGGGACACCTCCGTTATTATTTGAGAGATGTACCGCCCCAGTCAAACTCCCTACCTGGCAATGTCCTTGAATTGGATCATACCTGAGTAATTGGAGTTATACCAAATTTTTAAATCAAAAATACATAAATGCACTTTCTCATTAATGAATTTGTTTGCGATTATATAACAAACTCGTGATACTTTGATCAAGAAACTTGCATCAAAACCCAATACCATAAGATATAATAAATATATCCGTATAATGGCTAGGAAATGATACACGTTCCATTTAATCAAGTAAGTAAGGAAACAATAAGAGTAGTGGTATTTCATTGTCGATACTAAACCGAAGTCTAATATCTCCCACTTATTCTACACCTCTTATGTCTCCTTACACTGCCAGATTAGAGTCAAGCTCAAAAGGGTCTTCTTTCCCCGCTAATTATTCCAAGCCCGTTCCCTTGGCTGTGGTTTCGCTAGATAGTAGATAGGGAC
>JBAMCK010000505.1:0-57405 GCA_037075185.1 Drosophila pseudotalamancana
GTATTGCTGTGTGAGTTGAACAAGCGCACGCCACAACAACAATAGCAAAACAGCAAAGCGTTGGCAATATGATTCGAGCATTTATCGTTGACGCTGTCACCGCCGACAACGTCAACTGCGACGCCGACGCGCTGCCAATGAAAAGGTGCGCGAAGTGTGCGTATGGGAATGGGGGAGGGAACGACCAAAGCGAGTGCTGTTGTTTTTTTCTTTTCTTTTCTTTTCTTTTTTTTTTTTTGCGCTAACTTGACGTGTAGATATATATTTCTTTTTTGACCATAGCGAATGACTGACGATGCCTGCTGACTCTCTCGGCTCAACCGACTGAGTGACTGACTGCCTGACCGAACGTACGACTACCTCTGCCCTGCTGCCTGCCGCCTGTCGCTCTAATATTTGTGACTGACAGTACAAATGTGAAATTCTTTTTATTGTGCTCGACCGACGCCGCTGCTGGCGTCACTGCCCGTCGATACCCACTCCTTTCCCCTACCCTTTTTTCTAACCCACACAAGTTTTTCTTATTTGTTTGTTCTTGTTGTTGTTTTTTGTTTTTGCTCTTGATTATCTGTAGCTCAATTGGCAGCCGTCAGTCGCTATTTGGTCATGAATGTACAAGTGTGCGTGTGTATAAGTGTTTTGTGTATCTTTGCCAAATGCCGCCGCATTTGTGCTTTGTGTGTGCATACATACACACACAACACAAGCAAGCGCTGCCTTCTATAATAATTTGTTAATTTCCTAATAAATAAGCTGATACAATACTCGCTTCCATGCAAATGCTTGCCCCATTAATCCTCATTCAAATTAAAAGAATTATCATAACACACATACACACTTATGTTCATATGTACATATGTGTGTACTAGACACACCTTTTAACCAGAATTCGAAGTTTGTTATGCTTGCATACATGAAGCTATTTAATAAAACAGTATTTTCCATTTTTATCATTTATTTTGTTTTTATTTTTATATTTTTGCATGTGCATGCGATTTCTGGGTTAACGTTATAGAAGAATGAGCGTTCGTGAAATAAAAGAGCTTGAGTGCAATATGCATACGTAACATGCAAGTGTGTAAGTATATGTATGGCAGAAGAGCATTGTGTGAGTGTGAGTGCATGAATGACTGAACCGGCGAGTGCATGTGTGTGTGTGTGTGTGTGGGTTGCTTTGATTATTGGCTACTCTCGTCCCTTTTGGCGCGTTTCAATTCCAACCGTGGCGCTTCGCTACAAACACACATTCCTAAATACATACATATTTATTTATTTATGTTCACTTGTCCGCGCATTCGCCGATCATCTTTGACTCGACATACAGCCACACACACTCACACTAACACCAATATACATACGTACATATGTATATGTATGCATACACACATGCATGCATTTGTAATTTTGCTGGCATTCTTGGGGCGGGGATTTAGATTTAGGTACGTATCGTTGTTCTTGCTGCCTACCATGCGTTGCGTCGCGTCGCGCCATCATTTGATTGTTGGCGGCTTTATAACGCTCCGACAATTTTCAGTTCACTTTGACTTTGCCTTTTCTCATTACTCACGTTGACTCTTGCTGAGAGCGAGTCGTGGAGTTAGAGCACTCGAGTGGAGAGGGGGGCTTATACCTCTTGTTCGCATGCTTGTGCTTGTTGTCTGCTTCTTCTGCTTCTGCTTCTGCTTCTTTTCCTTCGGCGCGAGGTTATTGACTCAGTTAAGCAACAGACAGAGACGCACTGAGTAAAAGAGAACCGCGCGCAGAACTTGCCGTTGCCGTCATCGCGATCTTCATTTGTTCGCTCGTTTGGTCTTCTGTTTTATGCCCCACTTCTGCACCGTTTGTATCCAGACTGAAAATGCAACTGCGGCCGCATCTGTGACTGCAACAGCGACTGCGACTGTGACTGCAACCGCGACTTCGACTGCAGCAACAAGTACACGACAGCAGAAAAACATCAAACGAAGTTTCCTTTTTCAATTTTGTATATGTACATATGTACATATGTATTTGTATATGCGTAGTTCCATAATCCCCCTCTCACACGTTTACTACTGCAAGCCAAGACTTTTCTCACTTTGATTGAAGTCAAGCGCAAATCAAAATAACATTACAAATCCATTCAAAATTTGATTAAAACATTATACAAATCAAATTCGATATATTCAATTATCGCCTTTCATAATTTCTTAATAGGTTTACACATATTTTAATTGGTTCAACATTTCAGTATGCATTAGTCAAAAGCATAATTTATGTATATATTTAAGATTCGTAAATTGCCTGTGACAGTAAAATGTGCCTAACACGAACAACAAACTTCTGAAACTTGCCCACTGCAAAATACTCTAATATACAATACTTAATTTGAAATGTTAAACTTTGAAAATTACAATTAATTAGGCTTGTTAACATTTTGCTAGTTTGGATAAATTTCTGTTTTAGTTATATTCACTGTACTCCATGGCTTATAATTCTGTTGTGGTTTTCGTTCTGCCCACAAGCAAAGTGAAAGGGATGGAGAAGAACGGAAGGAAGGTAGGTGAAACAGAGTAAGCAACAAACAAAACCGGAATAAAATGAAATGGATTTCAGTGCAGCTGGAATGCCTAGCAATTACGTAGGGCATTAAGGCGGCCGGAGGCGGGGGCGGGGCGTGGAGATGTTGGCTCGTCCACTTGTTTTTTTGGTGTTGTACACATTATTATCAAGGATATCGCTAACCAGCTGGTGTGTGAGGGTGTTGGGTCTGTCGGCTGCGCGCGCTCTGGGAAGTTTTGTAAAAAAAAAAGACACACACACACATACAAATAGCAGACACTTGCACAAGCACACATAAAATGTAAACTCTGAACCGAAACGGGATGTTTGAGCCGAGCCACAGATGGGTGGAACAGTGGAACGGGGGGAAACGTGGTAGCGGGCAGCTCAGCCGGGACAATGGGCCGGGTCAGAGTCAGACCAAGAGTCCCAGCTAGAGCCATGGGCTGTCGCACAGTTTGGCGTGGCGTGGCTTGGCTTGGCTAAAGCGAGCGAGCACACAGGAAACGAGCGCGCAAGGACACACGTTGCGTGGGTGGCAGAACATAGGGGGATGGAGACGGTGGAGGGGTCGGGTATAGGTGGCATGAGTGTGGCAAAGGAGTGGAAGTTGGCAGTAACGAACCCAAACCGAACGAAGGCAGCAGCAAAACTAAAATTGAAAATGGCAACGACGCCATCCCCGAAAGGGGAAAAGGCAACGGCAAAAGCAACGGCAACGGCAACGGTGACAGTGACAGCAGCGACGCTGGCAGCGCTAGTAATAACAATAACAACAGCAACAACAAACAAATGAATTTATGCAGCCAACAGCGGCAGAAGCAGCTTGCAGTTGTCGTTGTAGTTGGGTATTTATGTAACGGTGAAATAGTTGTTGTATTTGTGGTTGTTGCTTTTGTTGCTTGTGCTGCTGCTGCTGCTGCTGCTGCAGCAGGAGGTGGAATGCATGGGAAAGACGGCTTGAAGTGGAACGGGCGCCCGCGCACACGACCTGATAAATTAGAGTGAGAGAGCGCATGAAGGAGCAAACAGATGAGCAGACGAAACAGGCAAACAAATGGAAGAGAGTAAGCAATGCAGCATCGGAGCGAGCGGCGAGCGGTGAGCGGTGAGCGACGAACGACGAGAGAGTGGAATGGCGGGAAGGCATTGACGTATTTGCCATTTGCAACAGACCAAAGCCGCTGTTGCCGTTGCTGTCGCCTGCCGCTGCCGCTGCCGCTGCTGCTGCTGCTGCCCACTCAAAACTCAAAGCGAGCTTCGGGCTATAGGAACAACAACAATCAGCAGCAGGCAAGAGAAGAGACGACGCACAGTGCAAGTAGCACAGCAGCAGCAGGCAGGCAGGCAGGCAGCATCTGTCCCAGGCCTGCCAGTTGGAGCAAGTGCACAAATACAAATACAAACACACACACACACATGCTTGCATATAAATGCATGGTGTGGCATGGAAAAGAGCTGGAGTGGGGGTTTGCGAAATAAACGCGGTTAGGGGTTAGGGTGTGTGTGCGTATGTTTGTATGTGTGATGGGCGGCTTTGTGGCTACACAGAATGCACCCAAATGTGCTCACTGGCTGCTGCCCCCTGTCATTGTTGTTGTCTAGCACAACAACAACAACAAAAAAGCAGGTTTGATAACGTTTAGGCTGAGAGAAAGAGAAAGAGAGAAACACAGAACTCGTAGCTGGGGTTAGGGGCTCTGCTACTGCTACTCTGTTGCATTTTAGATAATCTCACTGCGCATCCAATAGTAATTAACAAATTTGGGAAGCGCTTAAAGCCTGACATCAATCACGTGTACATCAATTATATCGCCATCAATCATATTTCTGCAAGCTCTTTAAGTTCATCAACAACTTAAACAACATTTAATATTCCTTAAAAAGACTTTTTGTATAATTTAATCCTAGATCAAATTATTAATTATTAATTATTGATTAACGAGCTTTAGTTGAAAATATTCGACTAGAAAATATACCCATATACTTTTCATCTAGGTATTCTCTTCCTTTGTATGCTCAATATCCCATTTATTTTAACAAACTTTTCCAAAATAATTATATGGTTTAGTAATGTTGTAAGCTCTACCCCTGACCCAGTGATAATAATAATAACTGTACCAGAGGAGCAAAGAATAATGTAGGAATTCAGCCTCCGTCAACCCCTCCTCCTCTATCTCTCTCACTCGTTCTTCTTCGTCATCTCTCCATTCTTGTCTGTGGGTGGAAAAGCTTTTAAATGATGCGGTGATTTCATTAGACAACAAATACAATTAAAATGCTTGTTGCACGTAATCTAATATGTTGTATGTATGTGTAACTCAAACAGTCAGACAGACAGAGAGAGCGAAAATGGGAGAGAGAGAGAGAGGAGAGAAACGAGCACTGGTATTTAATTAATGCTTAAATCGGATTATTTAACAAAAGGCTAAAGAGCCCGCAGCTGCATCCTCCAATCCACCAACTCGACTCAAACAAGATGAAGAAGAGGTGGAGGTATTAATTACTCGAGAATTATTTGTTGCATTAAAATACACAAACTTGCTTACAGATAAATCTCACACAGGTGATTAAAAACAATATTAATTTGCATATTATGACGATTTAACACAATTTCAACCGTACATTTCAATTTTTTTAGTCTTCCAACATTATTTCACATGGAGAAAATATTAAATAAATAATTAAATAAAAGTGGAAAAGCTCTTATAAAAAGGCACAAGCATTCGAAACTCAAATGGAGTTGTGGGATATTTTAGGTTTATATTCTTATATATAACAATTTTACCCATGCTTTCTAGTTAGGAACAAAATCTAATCAACATCCAACTGATGTATTGAGATAGGCAAAACTGTTTTTTCGTTTATAATAATGTGTTTGCATGGAAAGTTTTTTTATTTCCTTTTAAACAACATGGCCAAATCCGCCTTCTATACATGCATATAGTTCTGTGTTTGTTATCTGTTTGTATTATTGTCACTTATTGTAATCCTCTTAACGCTTAGTCTTCTTCCTTCCTCCATCCCTCACTCTCTTCTCCTCTAAGGGTACTCACCACAACAAAGTTTAATCGTCTTATTCGTTTTTCCAAATGGGACGCCGTTGTTTCATAGCTCTTCCACTTGTTGTTGTTGTTGTCGGTGTTGTCATTGATTTTGTTGATTTTTAATCCAAATTTTCATTATATAATTAACTCTTTTGCTTGCTATTATTGTTGTTTATAATTTTGCTTGCTGTAGTTCATTTGTGTATGTGTGTGTTTTTTTATTATTATTTTCTTTTGCTCACTCGCGGAAACTGCTTTGAAATTTGGATAATTTCATTTTGAATATTTGTCGGCTCTTTTTTTGGCCTGGCTAACATTCACATTCACATACACGCTCACAAAAAATAACGCACATAGATACACGCACAAGCACACATGCAAAGATCGTTTGTTCACAGTGTTTGTTTTTAGTTTTTTTGCCTTTGTTTTGAATTATAATTGTAATAAATGATTATTGGAATTAATGAGCGAGCGCATTGCGTTGTTTTTTGAAA
Organism: Drosophila pseudotalamancana; assembly: GCA_037075185.1. NCBI lineage: Eukaryota > Metazoa > Arthropoda > Insecta > Diptera > Drosophilidae > Drosophila > Drosophila pseudotalamancana. The sequence continues at coordinate 6,083 of JBAMCK010000505.1, forward strand.
GGCTAAAATGAAAAGAAAAAGAGTGAATACCCATGTTGAGTAAGATAATATAATTTCTACTTAAATTTAACATTAATGTGGGTTGCTCAGCACTATAACTGTAAATTTTAATATTTGGCAGTCTTTGTATTGGAAAAAAAAATAGAACAAAATTCAGCTACTGTCTCTCTTGGTACAGGGTATCTTCTAGTCAGACACATTTAAGTTACCTTGATGTAAACTTGTTAAATTTAACAGATTTAAATCAACAGCAACAAGAGACTTGCGTTATTTGTTTGTATTTGTATAACAGCATTTGTCACATTAAATCAAAGAACTCGCACATCAGATACAGATAAGCATATATATATTCTTTGATATATATGTATGTATCGGCATCTGTAGTTGAATTAATGTCTCTATATTTGCTCATGTGTTTATATTTCGTATGTGAGTCATTGCGCACAAAAGCGAACTTTTTAGCGTTAGCGAAATTATGTATGTGTAAAAGAGACGCCAGAGGCGGAGGTCTAGTAACAAAGGATACAGGCGGAACAAAAGCTTAATATTAACAGCTGCGGCAGGGAGAACAAAACGGTACCAAATACAATTAATTATTCTAATGTGCACATTTTCAAACGTCGCAAAAACAAATAGAAATGAAACACGCCTATAGTATGAGTCGTTCCACTGACCATAACATTTCCTATGCGGTCAGTGCTCAAACGTTTTCAAGAGAAGCTTAATTCTGAAGAGCTAATGAAAAAGTAGAGCAAAGATAAAAGTAACAATAATTGGATATACAGACGACAAAAAACAGTTCTCAAATAACCGAAATTCATTCCACTTATGGAATGAATTTTAATGCAGCTGCGATAAAAGCAGTCAAGCAGCGCACAACAGATAAAAAGGTTAGCCAAACGAACGCCAACTTAAAGGAAAAAGAAAGAGAGCGAGAAAGAAAAAGAGCTATCAGTCAATGCATGAGCAATTAACGGTTTGTGCTAGTTCTGCAAAACAACAAATTCGTAAACAAGCCATAGAAAAAATAAGGTAAGTCAAAACACTGCTCCAACTGATAACAAACTAACCTTACCTAACCTAACTAGATAACAACAATGTTTATAAATTCAACTTTTTTGAAGACTGAAAATGTATATGATACATGGATATGATATATGCATTTATATTCTCATTTCACAATTGAGCAAAATAATTCCAACGCCCACATCAATTTGTAATTTATCCCTGACTCGACATAAGCTCATCCATTGGAAACTGAATTCGCTTCTGCTTGTAAATGGGAAACACTCCACTTGGAAGCCGATCAAATGTCGAATCATTTGTTGTTGTCAGTAGATGGGGGAATGCGAAAAGGAGAGCAGCAAATGTGCAGTTTTTGCTTAGAACTGCTTTAAAGGTTCAAATTCATTGCAGATGCAACACAAATAGTGAAACGAAATGAATATACATATGTATATATTGCATGTGTGCGTGTGTTTAAGTGTGAATGCATGTGTGTTGCGAGGGTGACTGGCGTGAAACGGCATGGAAACAGAAAAAGGGCCCAAAGCAAATAAATGACTGAAATTAAACAAGAAAACAAATTCATGATGAATGCCTCAAAAATGTGAGTTCAATTTGAAGGGATGATGGCGATGATAATGCGAAGCTGTGTGCAATGGACACAGAAGAGTGAGAGACAGGCACAGCGCGCGAAAGGTAAAACGAAAAAAAACTAGAGGCCAGCCACCGTCATTGGAACTGCAACAACGCCATGAAATGACGAATTCACAAATACACACACATACACATAACACGACGGCAACGACCACAATAAAAACCAACGAAATAAATTAAACAATATGAAAAAGAAACACTGCACAGCGGCGAACACCCAAAACGAGCTGGAATTAAACTAGGCAAGGGGAATGAAAGGCGAAAGGCAAGGGGAAAGGCAAGTAAGCAATCAGCGAGGAACGAGACAAAACCGCCACCAACGGCAGCAACAACCAGCAGCAGCGGCAGCGGCGGCGGCGGCGGCATCACAAAACTTGAACGACAATATGACAAACAGACGGACGGCAACTTTTTACGTACAAACAGTGCGAAAGGCAGTCAGAGACAGACGGAAAAAACAAATGGACAACAGAAAATCCAACTAAATATCGAAATCACAAATCCACAACTGAGCTGCGTTATAATAAAACCAACGACAAAAACAAAAAGCACAAAAAATTGTGTTTAGAAACGAATGAGTGAACTGAACTGCGCTGAGCCAAATTGACTTGGGTTGAGTGGAATGAGTATGGAATAGCCGCGAGAAAACTTAACTGGCCGACAAGTCGTCAAATAGACATACATACATATGTATAAATCGGTCAGTTAGCTAAACCTCAAAGTGCAGTTAGATTCCAGAGCAAATGAATGCAAATGAAAACTTACAAAACTATCCACGCTCTTTTCTATTATTTATATGTCCAAATACTCGCTTACTTACAAACATTCGTATGTAAATATGTATAGCTGTAGTCAGCATAAATACTTCTCGATTTGCACAGTGGAGCAGAGCGATCATGGAAAGACAAGGGAGACGACGACCAGCCAAGGGGCGTCCGACACAAAACAAAAAGCGCAAAGCATATTCAAGCTAACACAACAACAGTGAACATCACAGCTACGGCGACTGCGGCTACGACTGCGACGCTGGCAGCGCTGCGGGTCGTGTCATGCACACATTTGGTATACACACACATGCACACAAACATATACATACATTCGTACACAAACAGAATACAGTCGACCAGGCCGGGCTGGGCAAGCAGCGCCAACAACGACAACAGCAACAACAATAACAAAAGCAGCTAGCCAAGCAACAAGAAGAAGAATAAGAACAACAACCACGACAGCGAGACATAAAATAAATGAGCGACGCTGCCGCGCAAACATGTCTCCAATGATGTAGTTGTTGTTGTTGCTATTGTTGTTGTTGTTGTTGTTTGTTGGCCTGTTCGTTCGGCCATTCGTTCATTGCGCCGCTGCTTCAATTTCGTTTTTCTCAACGTTTCTTCGCCGTAATTATTGATACATGAAAAAAATTGAAAACGCCGACGCCAACGCCAGCTTGACGCAATAAATCCTATTGAAGTTGCAAAAGCTGTGCACTGCTGTATGTATGCAATTAACTAATTATTGCATTGGTCAGTAACTCGTTTAAGCACACTAACTAGAACAGCAAGACCAACTAAAACGAATAGCACTGCACTTTGTACTCTGCATCTTTTTATTTAGCAAAAGTATAAAACTCCAAAAAGTTCTGAGTTTTTGATTAGCTTTTGTACTTTGTCCAAATCTGTCATTTAAACAAGTATTTTATGTGCTCTCTATTGGAATTTTACAGTTAATAGCAACTGTTAAGCAGCAAAGCACAAACGAGCGTTTACTGCGACGTTGGCGCTGACTGTGGACTGTGAAAGCAGCGACTGAGACTGCGGCGACACATTGCTCGCGTTTTTATTGATTTGACAATTTTGTTTTGTGTGTATAACGTGCAGCGGCGGCGGCGGCGGCTTTAGATAACTGCAAAATTCAACGTACATATGTAAGTACATATAAACGTATACGTATATGTACGTATGTATGTATTTGTATTTATATACAAATGTATGCATACATGTGCATACATACATGTACATATGTATAAGAATAGCAAATAGCGAACAGCATCTCACAACTGTGAATAATTTTAAATCCTTTTTGGTTGCGTCTTTTAAGGAGCAGAGGCAGAGAGAGGGCATAGAGTTCACACACAACTGACAAAAGAATATACGGTGGCCAGGGTGCACACACACACACACACACACACAGAGGGAGACACACAGTCGCACACATATGCAGCCTCGAGGCAGACAGAACTTGCTGCTCTGCCTCAGCCGCTGCTTCTGCTGTGGGCTCTGCTCGCTTGGTTGAGTTCTCGCGCTGGCTTCTCTGGTTGCTTTGGCTTTGGCCCAAACGATTTGGTTAGGTTTGGTTTGGCATTTGTGTATCTGTATCTGTCGCACTTCCTGTGACCGACAGCGTCAACCATACATTGTTGTGTTTCTTATGTTTTATCTTTTCTTTTAGCTTTTTGCAATAAATAAATAAATATTGATATACACATTCGATTGGGGCTCACATTTCTACATTTCTTGCTGCTTCCAACACTTTTGTTCATCTATTTGATTCCCCCACTCTCACGCACGCACGCACTCACTCACTCACTCACTGACACAAACATATAACCACGTACACGTACACGCACTCACATACATTTCATTTATTTTTTTTGTGGCGCACAGGAAATTTTTCGTAATTTTTCTAGCTTTGCCGCCCGCTTTTGGTTATGGTTTAGCTTCAGCTTTAGAGCCGTCTGCTGTAGCTGTTGTTGCTTGCGCGACCGACGAGTTACCGAACTAAACTAACGAAACGACACCATCCAATCCAAGCCGAAGCCAAGTGCGAAGCAAAGCGATGGCAACGGGCACTGGCAGCAGCAGCAGCAGCAGCAGCAGCAGCAGCAGCGACATCGACGCCGCCAGCAGAGCTCTGATGGGAACAACACCAACAACAACAACACTTGCCAATGGCTTTTGGGTGGGATGGGGTAGGGTAGAGTGCGAAGTGTGGTATGCGAAGTGCGGGTTAAAGAGGGGGTCGGGGGACAAAATGACGACGACGTCGACGACGACTGCGACGACGATTATATGAGAAAATTTATTCAGCATTTAACGAACGTGTTTGTTGTTATTATTATTATTATTGTTGTTGTTGTTGTAGTTGTTGCTGCTGTTTGAAAATTGTGGGCGCAGCGCAGCGACAGACAGACGAAGGTGTCAGACCCTGGCGGTTGTCAGGGGCCAAACTGGAAAGCCCGGCAAGTAGACAAGCAGTCACTCCGCAGAGCCATTTGTATTGTTTCAATTTCTTTTAACATTAAAATATATATTTTGGTTTTGTTGTTCTTGCTGTTGCTTCGGTTGCTGTCACTGACAATGCGACGCAACGCGATGACGCCGCCGACGCCGACAACGACGTCGTCGCACAGCAAAGCCGCCCATTGAAGTGCTGGTAATTAAAATTGCTACAATAACTAAATCAAATGAGCGGCAGAGAGCAGCTGCGTGAGTGAGTGAGTGCGTGCGTGCATATGGAGAAGGAACAAGTGAGAAATTAAGCAAACTGCATGGAGAAGCCAGCAAAGCAACAAAAACTATAGCATGCCAGGCGCGTGGAAGTGAGCAAGGAAATTTTGCAATGTTGCGGCTTGTACTTGCGCTTGTAGTCGTCATGAAAGAGTGGATGTGAGTGTGATTGTGATTGTGAGCGTGAGTGCGAGCGTGAGTGCGAGCGTGAGTGCGAGTGCGATTGTGAGATTGTGTGTAAGAGAGTGTAACGTAATATAAATGAGGCTGGCTAAAGGTGTTCGGTTGTCAGTTTGACTGTCTTTCTGCTGTTGCCGCTGCTGCTCTTCGCCGCCGCCGCCATGTTGCTTTTGTTGTGGCTGTTGCTGTTGTTGTTGCTGTTACTGTTTCTCCTGCCGCTGCTGCTGTTGCTGCTGCTGCTGCCAAAAGTTTTGCTGCGGAAATGCGTATTCTGCTGCTGCTGCTGCTGCCGTTGCTGTTGGGGCGGAAGCAGCGATGCAAATTGTTGAATAATGTCAAGTAAAATTGCGCGCATGATAAATGGAAAATGGACGAATTGTGAAAGCAGGCAACAAGATGCACCAACAACTACTACAGTCGTGCATACCAACATGCACAAGACATTTCATTTCAATGAAATGCAGTTGACATAACAGTGCCAAGACGGAGGTGGGGAGGGGGAGTGGGTGTTGCTGTTGCATGGGTGATAGTTTCTGTTGGGGGAAGCAAATGCATGCATTTGTGTGAATACTCTTACTAATAGAGTACAAGTACTGGCGAATAACCCAGTCATATATTTCTTTAGTTTCCTTTCCATTATTACAAGTTTTTATTTTTTTTACACTTATACACATACATAACTATGTATGTATGTTTATTTATTCCAGCCACTGCGACAAAGTTGTAATGCTTCCCAAAAAAGGCCAAATACAACAGCAACAACTACAATCACTACAACTACAACAACAACAGCAACAGCAAATAAAAGCAATCGCGGTGCAGATGAATGCGCAGTCAGCGTCAGCGGCTGCAGCTAATGGAGCACTTTTGTTGCAATCATCGTCGTCGACATCGCCTCGCCCTCGCCTCTCCCTCTCTCCCTCTCTCCCTCTTGCCCTTGTAGTCGTGGCCATTGGGCAGTCCAGGGCAGAAACAAAGTCAGCTAAAATCTAAATAAAGTGTGTACACACGCGCACACATCCATATTCAAGTACATACACGCACACACACATGCTCTAACAAAACGAAAACAAAAAAAAAAAAAAATAACAAAACGCAAAGCGAAGTTAGAATACTCTATAAGCGATAAAAGCATTGCGCACAAAAGAATATTATATTTAGTGCGTCATTTAAGTTCATGATTAATGTTACAAATATTTATTTAAATTTCTATACATGAAAATATTATATCATTCTTTATATATGTATGTATACATACAAATATCTATATATAATTATTTTTAATTTGTAAACTCTGTAATTTTTACATACATACATAAGAAACTAATAAAACTCTAGCTAAGAAGTGTATTAAGCGCAGAATGTTTGGTGGACCTGAAGAGAAATGAAATGTAAAGGGCAATGGAGAAGGACGACAACGATGGAAACGCATAGTGCAACAGCAGTTGTGTGGAAGGAGTGTGAGGACGGAGGGGTAGGGGGTGTGGCACGGACAAAGGCGGTGCCTGATGTCGAACATAGTTGGTTTTGGTTGCCTGCCTCGTTGGCTGCCTTGTTGGCGGGGGAGAGTGGCAAGAGATGCATACAACAGGGCTAACAGAGGAAGCGGGGGCAATGCTGTTGTTGTTCCTGCAACAGCAACAGCAACAGCAACAGCAAAACAACAACTACAACAACAACAATGGTAGTCAGCTAAAGGCGAGCGTGCCAACTACAACAACAAGGATTACAATTCAAACTTGCTCGTCAGCCAGAGTTGCCCCCCTGTCCGACGACCCCAGTTGCCAGCCTGCTTGCTTGCTTGCTTGCCTGCCTGCCTGCCTGGCTGGCTGGCTGCCATTGCCGCGAGGCAATGAGACAGAAGGAATGAGGGAGAGGTCGGGGATGCAGAGGAGTCGTGCCATTCCGTGTCGTGCAGAAGGTGGCATTGGCAACAGCAGCAGCAGCAGCAACAACAACACAAGCCAAGTTTTGCTCTTCCTCTCTCCACTGTCCGAAGAAGAAGATGAATACACATGCATAAAAAGTGTGCGGAAGAAAAAATGTATAAGTACGTGCGTGTCCCCCTGAAAGAGTGTGTGTTTGTGTGTATATGTGCATGTGTATGTGTGTGTGCGCAGTCGACGTTTTGTGGCCGCTTTGAAATGAAAAGGAACTGCGGCTACTCCCGCTGCCGCAGACGCTGCCATCGGCTCTGCCGACGTCGCTGCTACGTCGCACAAAATAAATGAGAGCGAACCGCGACCAAAAAGCAGCGCCCAAAGCAAAGGCAAAGCGAAGTAGCGCAAAACCAACAAAAAAGCGAGCGACGTTTTTGCTTTTGTTAATTTTCATCAGTTGAGCAAATGAGTGCAGCAGCGCCCAAATGGAATAAAAAGGGATAGAGGATAGATAGAAAGAGAGAGCAAAGAGAGCACATGCCCAGCCAAAGGCAAGCGAACAGAACCACAGCAAAAGCCGCAGGCGAGTTTCCTCAAAGTCCAACTAATTGGGAACACCGCGCAACTTAAAACAGTTTAACAAACAGGACCAACCAGTCAAGGACACTCTCAAATCCAATTGCTTTAATTGATAATCCGTTAGAGCTCTTTTTATCAATAGCCGATACGTTCCATGAAACAGTAAAAGCAAATGATTTTAATTAAATCACTCAACCCAGCACACAAAAAAGCAAGTATGGAAACTCTTGTCGAGTAAGCTCGACTCGCAGATACCCTGAGCTTCTGTTTAAAATTGTTCTTTGACGAAATTGGGAGAAATATGAAAAATGTGTGTTTCCTTTTCCTGATTATCAACTATGTTTGATGGCTCTAGCTCTTAAGAGGTGCCAGATAAGCTCGAAAACCTTAAACTTGTTATCGATAACAAGAAAACGGAGACATACCAAATTTAAAATCTCTAGATTCTATGGTTGCTGAGATTGATGCATTCATACACACATATGTATGTACATACATATATGCATGGACAGGCGGACTGATGAATGTTACAGCGTCTGTCACGCTTCTTTCTGCTTCACAAAAACATTATACCCTGTTTACCCATTTTTAATGGGTTTAGGCCATTAAAAAGCCCGCTTGTCGGGAGTTCCCGACGGATAGATGCACTGCATCTTCATTGAATAGCTTTTTTTTTTTAACTATATTGATTAACTTTAATATTTGTATATTCGACTTTAAATTCAATTGGTTGTTGATCCTGATTACAGCTTTTCACTGAGTTCCGAGTATTTGGATAATTACCTAGACTGTTTTCATAGAACTTGCAAAGACAACAGCTGAATTATATAGAAATTAAAAGAAAAAGGCTGTGTTTGTCTTTTCTGAGTTCTCAGCAAAGAGGTTTACACTTTGCTGGATATTTTAATTGACAGAGTTAAGGCTGAAATGGACATTTAACGCTCGAGGAGTGGACCGTAACGAAAGCCTCTTATCGAAGAGCAAGCTGTGTGGCAATTGGCATCTGAGTTTGTCCCTCGACTGACATCTGCCCCATATACTCGAGTTGATGCAACGTGCATTAATTAATTATTGATAATGTGCTGTGTGGGCGGGTGTTTCGCCTGCTGCTTCTGCTGCTGTTGCTGCCACTGCTGTTGCTGGCAGCTTTAGTTCAAGTGGGTGGGATCACAACCTGCCCCACCCACATACGAGCGGGTCCCGGGCAACTTTGCAAATTACAAGAATTTCCGCACACATGGCACAGAAATAGATACAAAATGTTGTTGCCTCTCTCTGTGTGTGTGAGTGTGTGTGTTCATTCTTCTGCATCGTGTGTATCTAATGCCACTATAAGTGCGGCATGGTGTAAGGGGCGGGGTGGCACAGATGAGTGCTTCGGTTGGTGACAAACGCTGTCGTCCTCTTAGTCGTCTTTGTATAATTTCCACAATAGCAAAGAAAATGCTCGCTGCGCAGATACAAGATACAAGATACAAATGCGAAGCCAAGACGCACAGTTGCAGATACACACGCAGGAGCAGGCGTTGCAGTTGCAAATGGATGCGGCAACCTTCGTCTTCGCATGCAAACACAAGTTAGGTTTACAGTATTCCACTTATAGACACACTCACATACACACACACTTGCATACACAGTCAGGCACATGTGCGAGTGCCGCTCACTCGTTTAATTCGTTGGATAAGGCGGCCAGGCGAAGTCACATCCTAGTAACAGTCGAAGTCGCAGTCACAGTTACATTTGCCACTTGCCACTTGCCCTCTTGCCACTTGCGTCCCGAGGCTATAAGCAGGATTCAATCGACTTTGCAAGCACCACCCACCTGCCTCCCTCTCCTTCCACAGTTACACACACTCACACACACACATAGGGTCACACTTGAACATTTGTCATGCCCATAATAAAGTACAGCGTAGAAGCTTTTGGGGTTGCGCTTCTCTCTCCTCATGTCCTCTCACTCTCTCCTTTAACATTCATTCTCCCAATTCCAGTCAGGCAATCGCGTGTCCAGGCAGCAGTAACAACAACAACAAAAACAACTTCCACTCAAAGCCGCAGTCGCGTCATGAGGCCAGCAAGAACAAGAACAACACAGCAAAGAGAATAACGAGAACAGTTTTAGTTTCTTTTTATTGTTTTTTTTTTTATTTTATTTTTTTTTTTTTTCGTTGACTCGTTACCGTTTTTTGGTGGCAACTCTCAGACAACAAAAGCGAGTGGACTACACACAAAGTGTTGCCAAATGCTCTCTGATAAGGCCCATTGCAGTCGCAAGTGTTCCCATTTTGTCGAAGCGCTTCCGCTTTCAGTGTTGTTAAGAGCTTTAGGATAGATTGTAAATAATATGTATGCACACATGTAAATATACACATGTGTATATATGCAAAGCGAATAAGAATCCTTTCCATATGCAAACGTTTTAAACTAAGAAGGCAAAATTTAACTTTTCATTGCTGTAACTCTATTAGCGAATGTTTACTGTAATTCTATAGCAATTATAAATGAATTCTTCAATCAAGGATTTCTATTTTTACACCGTTGGCTTTCTAAGTATAGAAATTTATCGCACATTAGTTGTATGTACCTATTAACAGATAACTATGCACTGTTGTTGTTTTTGTGAAATTGTTTATATGTTTGTCTACATTTTAGTATTACTATTCTGCAGGCATCCACACAATTTAATCCAATTAAAACAGGTAATTAAAAATGTTTTGTACCTCAGGCCGATAAAAACAAGAACACAAAAGCAAAAAGAATCAAACAATTTTTCACTCCCAAACCAACGAAAGTGTACAAAATGCAATGGAATATTGTTTACCGTTAAAAGTGACGGCAACGGCGACGTACATGTTACAAATAAGCACCTAACGAAATAATTTGTGTTGCAGAGCGAAAGAGAAAGATACATGCGAGGCGTGGGAGCGGGATGTGAGCTCCAGTTTGGGGAGCTGCAATTCACACTCATCTTTAGCATGTGGAGTGTTCCGTTAGCTGCAACTGCAGCTGCAGCTGCACAACATAAATTCAATTACTACCAATATTTTGCAAAACGTTGCCAGTAACAACAACACCATCAATACCAACAACAAATTCAATTTTCATTTATCCATCGGCTACATCTATCCATCTACCCTGCTTTCTATTTCTGTCTCCCTGCTTCTGTCTCCCTCTAACCCCCATTGGCGTGTGATTTTTTGCACTTTCAGCTGCAGTTCAAATGTGTTTGAGCGTGTATGAGCTTTTGTGTGCAAGTATGCGTGAGTGCGCCAAAAACAAATAAAATGTGCTGCAGCTATGCATTACAACACAGGAGGACAGCAGGAGGACAGCTCTCCTCTTCTCCTCTTCCCTTTCCAAACACAATATCCAATTAGTGGGCAGCCCCAACTGACATCAGTCAGAGCCAGTTTTGATTCCCACTCTCATTGTTCCAGCGGGCCTTCGCAATGTTTGGTTTTTATGGCCTCTCGATGCTACTGTTGTCGTTGTTGCTGTCTGCATTCGGCATTTGCCATTTTGTGTCTTGTTGTTGGTCTCCGAACTCTTCGCTTACGCTTATCTGCCATTAAACGACGCTGCTGTCGCAGCGCTGCGCTTCAGTTTGCGTTGCTTTGCTGTGCTCTGCTCTGCTATGCTTTTGCTTTTGCTTTTGCTGTTCCTTTAGCTTAAACATTCGTCGTTTCGATGTCGGTTGCCCGATGCCGTCGCAATTCCCGTTCCCATTTTGTACCCGCGCGCATCTCCTGTGTTGGAGCCCAAGGTGCAACATTGGCAACGGGCTTGGGCTTGGGCCAGTCAGACGTGCCGTGAAACAAATGGCAGGCACTGGCAATCATACACAAAACTCTCTCTCTCACTCACTCACGCATACATACATATATAAACGCACACATATGTATGTATATGTATGCGACGCTGCTTCAGCCGCTGCCATCGCCACCTGCCATTTGGGGGCGCAGCATTTGTCGCCATTTATTTACACGATTAGAAATCGATTTTATGCGTTTGGATAATATTTCAAATGTAGAGAAACACACATACATATGCATGTACAACAATAGATTTTATGTGTTTGTGTGTGTGTGTGTGTCTACACATATTCATATGGTACATAAAATATACTTATGTGTGTGTATGTGTTGTCATTAAAATGATTTATGTCAAACATACATATTGTACATATGGATGTAGGAATGAGCGTTGCGAAATCGATTTGTACATCTGTAGTGGGAACCCCTTATAGCACGCCCATAATTATCGCGAAGAACTTTCAACAAATTTAATATAAATGCCTAAAACAAATAAAATAAGCTTAAAATTATAATCATTAACTATAAGGTGCATAACTAATAAGCGCAAGCGCAGGCAGCGAGCCGTTAATATGCAGTATGCTCAAGTATAATCAAAAAGCTTAAGAACTTAACAAAAACTAAGCTCCCACCAAGCCCTGCAATTGCCACTGGCTTGTCAACACGCTTAACGCTTACTTACTGGCACACACAAACAGAAACGAGTTAGAGCTAATTAATTAATAAGTTTTGAGTAGAAAAAGCTTAGGCATACAAAAATGATACAAATAAATACTACACATACAAAAAAAAAAAAAAAAAAAAATTGAGTGGGGAACTGTGAGATTGGACCGTAAATGAAACGAAAAAAAAAAAAAGATGGCAAAATCCGAATTCAATCCACTTGGTGGCGCTGCGTGCTACCCGTGTGTCTGTTTGTCTGGCCGACATAGGCCAAATTCTAGAGCCATATAACAACAACGACAATACACCCACATTGCCAATTTTAACACACATACACACACCACAGATCGTGAGCAAATCCCAAATTAAAGCAAGCAGATTCAACGACGACGCAGCGTTGCCGTCGTCGTCGTCGGACTCTCTGCGTTGATGGATTGTAGCCCACACTTACACACACCAACACGCATGGCTACGACGGGACGGGAGAAAAATACAATCCAGAGTGGAATCGTTTGGCCGGTGACTCTTTCGTCTTGTCTTGTGTTGCTTGTTTGCCTCCCTCTCTTTCCATCTATAAACTCACGTGTATGTGTGTGCGTCGTGTGCCAATGCTCATGGCGTTCACTGTCCCCGAGACCAAAAAGAATAACAAAACAAAAAAAAAATACATACACTACGGAACGAAACGAAATGAAATAGATGGCAAAACTCTTCTGCTGCTGTTGGTGCTCTTTTTTTCTTTGGTATATTCCTTCTACCATTTGTTTTTATTGTTTGTGGCGGTTGATTTGTGCGTGTGTTAAGTTAGAATTGCCTCTCACATTTCCTTCCCTAAAAACTTCATAAGATTCCGTTTCAATCTCTCTGTTTTTGAGGTGTTTTATTTATGTGACACCCCAGCAACCCCCTCCCATTTTTAAGAGAAAAAGGACACTGCTAGTTCAGTTCCCCTTGTGCAATGAGATTTGTTCCATTACTGTTGTTTCGTGTCATTGTATAGATGCTTAACAGAGCAATCTTCCATTCCTCCCCACAGGCGAAGGAAAAATTGCGAGCCGGCAAAAAATGCGAATACGAATATAAATTGTGCGTAACACCCCACATTTTGGGGTAAAATTTGATGAGCAATGCGGCCGAGTTGCCGACTTGATGAAAAAGTTTACCTGTGTCAAGTGAAACGCCGCTGCTGCGACGACGGCTGCTGTTACTTATCGCTGTCCTCGCTTTGCTGCGTACTTTCGTGTTTTGTTTGTCTGCTTTTCTCACACTCCCGAAATTTGGCGATTGCGTAGCTTTAGGCTAGGCCGCAATTCACAATTGATTTTCATCGGCTTTCCCTTTTTGCAAACAATTTTATACGCTCAATTCACCTATTCTTGTTTCCCGCACTCACACGCACAAACACGCGCACACACAATCACACGTCGGAACGGGGCACTAATTTTCGCCGTGGGCGTTATTCTTCTAATTTGCTTTTTAAAATTTTATTCATACAACTGTTACAAGTGCAGCCGCCCACAATGGTTACCGTGCTGCGTTTTGCGACAGTTTTCACTGCACCTAATATATATAATTATCAAATTGAAAATAATGCTTAAAATTGCTAGTAATACTTTTCGCACTTTTTAATGCCGTTAATTAAACCGCACGTGAACCGCGCGACAACCAAAACGTAAATGAAACGATGCAATAAAATGGCAACTGAAATAAAATGGAATTGAATCAGTCGGACGTCGGCAGCGCGGCCCAACAGAGGCAGCGTGAATATTGAGAGCGTGAGCTGAAGTTTGAGTGAAACTTAACTCACCTGAATTGTTTTATTTTCTTGCAATTAGTAGTTGAGTGAATTTTGCTCATTATAGCAAAATAAAAGCAACTCAGCTCAGCACTCAATAACTCTTGAGTTTAATATGTGAATGCAGGCGCTTTATTTAACAGAACTCTGTTAACTAACATACGAGAGTGAACTTCGTTAAAGTATCATTTAAATATGTAAATGTATTATATAGAGGGTTGACTTAATAAATTTCTTTAAATATATTTATGAACCTTTTTATTTTTATTAATAATATTATTATTTATTTTTATTGGATCTTCAGCTAATCCTAAGGAAAATTCAGAATTGTGTGTATTTTCAATGTTTTCCAGTTACAGCAAACAACAATGCCAGAGAGGAGGATCAACAGTTAAAAGTTAAAGGTCAGGGGATGTACAGCGAAGTAGCCTTTGCTCTTGGCCACCTGGTTAGATAGCCGGAGCAGACTGTTATCGTTGTTAATGTAGTTGCCATTGAAGATTTCCATGGCAAGGCGCAGCACATCGTCGCGACCCTGCGAGCAGATGGCCGTGGCAGTCAGCATCTCGTGATCCGCCAGCGGGAGACCGATGCAGTAGGCCCGGGAAGCACGCGCAATGCTCGCCCACATGGCATAGATAATGCTCGACATGTTGGCCACACGTTGCAATTCGTTCTGCCGCTCCACAACTGCGCTGCCATGTCGGGCGAACATTAGCTCTACGGCCATGTGAAGGCGCGCCACTGAATGCTCAATGCACTGGGCGGGCGCCTCCAGTGAGGGATGCACATTCTCGGCCAGCTTGAAGTTTGTCTTTGGATTTTCCAAGCTGGACGTGGCAAGGAACTTGCCGAATATGTGTCCGGGATTGAAGAGCGGATTACGCAGCTTGCGGACTCCCTCGTTCATCCGTTTCTACGAATTAAATGGTTGTTAAAAAAGTCATTTTCCTATCGCAATCGAATCTTACTCCGGCGTGCTGCAATCCCGTTAACGCAATGAACATAGCCAGCGCGGTCATTGATTCGCCCTGGGTGCACAGCTGTGCACCGTCCCGCAATGCCAGCTCCGCCGGCTGCCCGCTGTGCAGGCTGCCAGGTCCCAAGATTCCCAGATTCTGTGTGGATATCGCGTACAGCTGCTGCAGGGTGTAGTACTTCGTGATGGCAGTCTCGAGCGTCACATCCTGGCCATTGAACTCATCCAGCAGGCCAGCTGTCATATAGAGCATGCTCTCCATCGCATATATGGAGCAGACGCCCTGCGAGAGGTTCACGCGGGTCAGCTCCAGATCTCTGCAATAATTTAAGGAATTAGCTTACGAATCTTTGGTATTTGAATCTGAACTAAATATGAAGATTGGAAGGGATTTCTAGCCACCCACTCACTTGATCTGCACACCACCTTGGGTAGTGTTCACGCTGAAGTTTGTGAGCTGGTTGATCAGCCGCTTGGACAGTGCGATGCCCAGTAGGCTGCTGCGCAGACGGGCAAAGCGGACCAGCTGCTCCGAGTGCTGGTTACCCTCATAGGGCCTTCCGAGGATGTGCTCCTTGCCCAACTCCACTTTGTCGAAGTGAATCCGTCTCATGGGTGCCTCGCGACAGCCGAATGTGTCGTGCAGTTCACCCAGTCGCACGCCTGGCATCTGCGAGTCGACCAGGAAGAAAGTGGACTCACGGCCCAAGGGGCCGGGCACATTTATGTTCTGCGTTTGCGCCAGCACGAGAAACAGTTGGCGGTTGCCCTCCGGGGCAACAACAACAAACGCTTTTTCGCCGCTCAGTGACCATTTCTTGGAGTCCAAATGGTAGGTGGCCTGTGTGCCAAAGAAGTCATCTTCGGGCAATGTGTACTCAAAGATGGCATCGGTGGCTATCAGCTGGCCACTGCCGAGGGCGGTCAGATACTGTTGCTTCTGCTCCGTGGTACCCAGCCGGCAAAGCATGTCCACAACAGCTCGATGCGACTGCAGGCCAAGCGCCAAGCTGGTGTGGCCCGATTCCGGCTCACTGGCCATAAGGCTGGCGCTCCAACTGTAACCCTTGCCGTCGAAGTCTGTCGGCACGTTCAGTCCGTATAGGCCGAGCTGCCTTATGTTGTCCAATGAGTGCGGCTGCTCCTCTGCAAAGTAGTTTTTCAGCGGGAGCAACGCGTTCTGCAAGCTGGCCATTTCCTCTCGCTGTATGACCTCCGGGTACCCGAGCAGCTCCTTGTCCGTAAGTCCCACAAAGAAGTTCTTCACCAGCGGCTCACGTGCCGGCAATCCCAGCTGCTCGCCTGCGGCGAACTCCTCCGGCGACTGATTTTCCTCCCATTGCCTGGCATTGATGCCATCGGCGCCACCGGCTGTAGCTGCTTTGCTGCCCGCTCCACGCGCTAACCAAAATGTTCCGGCTTTGCTCTGATTCCGATTCAATATTCGCACGGCACGCGAAAACAAATTGTAGCGCATCTTGAATTAGGTAATGTGAACGGGCAATAGAGATGCACCTTTCCTATTTATATTTATGCACTCGCCCCGATAGTAACGAGTAACTGGCTACTATCGCATTCCCCCGTTGTGGTATTTTAATTGATATGTTTATGTGCATTATTAACATTAGTATTAAGATTTACGAACAAATATCATATTGTTTAACTTTATTAAATAGGCATTTCATTTATTTCTGTTCGATAATTGTCATTCTTTCCCTTAATGTAGTTATTCGATTAATGATCATGTTGACTTATCGATATTGATTGTTGAACAACAACTATGGCGAGTGTTTATTATTTAAAATTATATGTGTATATGCTGCTTATATAGAAATATTTATAATTTACTTAAATGTATGAGTTTACAAAGTTTGTTCAGTTCTGATTAGATATTAGCAAGTGCTTTGTTTCATTCAGTTGTGACTTATTTATTATCTCTAAATAACGCTTACTCTTAGCACACGCAGTTAGATCGGGTATATCCCATTTTATGGCAGTTTTGTATATGTATATTTTAAGATTACGTCTGAATGTATTATTGGCACTGATCCAATCATGTGCTTGCCTTATAAAATCCTCAGTTATTAAAGGGCAATTATTCACGTAAATGGTTATCAGTTTTGGTACTTCTTTTATCATCTTCAAAAGGTCCTAGTTTGTTATCCATTCCATTTCCATGTGCAGCTTTTCCAGCTGGCGCAGCTTGAAGAATTGCTCAATGGGTATTTGGGCGCAGTACACATCCAGTTCCTTAAGGCTGGAGATATTACAAATATGTTCCATTTCCAGTGCACTCAATTCTGGGCCCCTTATCATGAGACTTTCCAGTTGAAGTGAAACGAGACTTTCCAATAGCCTGGAACGCAGCTCAATCGAATTGGTTCGCAGCCAGAGATGCTGCAGCTGGTTCATTTGGCTCGTCAGCTCTGGCCCCAGCAGCACCTTATAAAGGGAGAATCTTTTCAGTTGCTTACAGTGCTTAATGATGATCTCAAAGTGGCGCCTGTAAAGTTGCTCAAATGCGTGCCCGCTGCTAAACTTCACGTAGCTCTGCACATGATCTCCGCCAAGCTGCAGGAATTCCTCCAACTCCTCAGCGGTCAGCATTTGGATCACATTTTCGTTGAGGTGCTTGTAATGACGCTTTGCATAGTTTCTAAAGATGCCGCGAAATCTTTTGCTGACTTGCGCCAAGCGCATTTGGCTGCGAATATCGAGATAAGCAATCACCATCTCCCAAAATTCATCACTCAACCCCGACTCGTAGTCATATTTCACTTTCGCATTGCCCATTCCGCGTGGCTTCCGCTCACTTTGAGGCGCGATAGTTGACTAAAAAATCGTTCGACCTGCGGCGATCCGCAAGAGCAAAATTTATGCTCCTCGATTTTAAAAGAAGGGTCTTCCCCTGAAAAAGTTCGAGTTCAGCTGTGAGAAAGCGCGCTCAACTTAAATTTAATTGTATATCTTGTTATTATGTTAAATTATAATTGAATTGAATTGAATGTTAATATTTATTATACATACATATTAATCAAGAGAATTGCTTCATTTGGATTAAAAACACAAAACCCTTTATTTGATTCATTTTGTATATTGGTGTTATATAATTGCTACTGACTGGGCACATTAAGCTCTCTACTTAAAACAGTTAAACGAATAAAGAAACATTTGCATTTAGTGTGTTGTGTATTCAAATTGTTTTATTCTTACATTTTTGCATGTTTGCTTCTTAGTTTCACTTGCTTGTGTGTGGAACTCTTTTCATTTTGTATATGTATATAATTTTATTTTCTTTGCATTTCATTATTGTTTAATTTGTATACCACCTAGATTGAAAATTTGTTAATAGCGGTAGTTAGTTATACATAGTTATAGTCAGGTATCAATGGAAATAAGAGTTTAGTATTAGAATTTAACACAGACGTAAGTATATATGCCCACATGTATGTATGTATATACATATATACTTACTTATGTACAGATCGTACATACACACTAACTATATAGCATATTATTGAAGTACAGTTGTGCTTGAAAGCTGCTCGATCGATGGGTAAATAATCAGTTGTGTCCCATCCCAACATATATATATGTATATACATATATACCTATATATATATACTTGCGTAAAAAATGTTTCAAGCACTTTTCGCTGATGAAAACAAAGTAATAAAAAAAAGAATCTAATTACCATGTAAATTGCATTTCTTGTAATAAACGAAAAAATCAAACTAAACAAAATTGTTCAATTGCGTTTAACTAAAGATCTATAAATTATAGAAATACCTCATTATGCAGCTCATATCGTATCACAGGCACGCTTTCAAAAAAGACACTCAATGCACAAGAAAGAAACTCATGTGAAAACAAATTTCAATATTGATCGAAAAACTCGACAAAGATTTGAACAATAGATCGGAAAACTACGCTTGTAGATCGAACACTACGTTAACAACAACGATCGATATGAGCTGGCCAAATCACACGCATACACACACACACGCACAAAAACTCACACATATTCGTATCATTTTCCCCCATTTTCTGTCTGCATAATCCGTCATTTTATCTTTCAGTTGACTTAAGAACCTATTCATGTTGTTAGCCTAAATTACGAAATTTTTGAAAATATTTTTGAGAATTTCACGTATTCCTCTCTTTAAATATAAAAAATAAGCGGGCTAGTTATAGCTCTTAATATATCAAAATTCAAGCAGATATATACAGAAAGTAATTTTGTATCAATGTTAAATGGAACTCGTAAGCTCTTCGTATACTCTTAAATTCAAAATAATTAAATTAAATTCAAATATATTCAAAATAAAAATCAATTTAAATTTGTTTTTTTTTTTTCTCAAAAAACAGCCTTTCTAGCTGTTAAGCTATCAAAATTCAAAAAAGGTATATAGAAATAATCTATATAAATTTAAACGAAATATCTTAAAAAACATTCAAGTCAAAAAATTGTTCGATTCCTCATTCAGAGATGAGACTTAAACTAGTTCTTACGATATCATATTTCAATTGGAGATGGAGAAGTTGCATCAATTGTTTAATTTTGGAAGAGCAACTGAATTCGGTTCTTTTTTTACTGACTGTTTGATTCCCCTTCCCTTGATAAATTAGTTGTATTGTATATGTACATTCACACTCACGCACACACTTGCACACACATTTTATATTCGTATTGCATATGATCTGTTGTAACTACTTTTTAGTATTGCTATTCGGAGCTTCTGCTTCTGCTTCTTCTTCTGCTAGACCTCCAAAGGATTTCAGAGTAAATTGAGATATTTGCTTGTTGTTGCTGTTGTTGTTATGGTTGGCCCCTTTTTCAAAGACAGCGACAGACAGAGAGAAAGTTAGAGACAGAGAGAGTTGTGTTGTTGTTGTTGTAGTTGTTGCTGAACATCGCAATGTTCTCTTTAAATTTAAACTAGAGGCCTTAAAGCGACTTAAACAGAGGGGTGGGGTAGGCGGGGACAGAGACCAGAGAAACGGTAATAGTATATAGTCGGAAATTTGTCTCGATTCCCGCTGTTAAGATTGTCCCCCAAGTTGAATGCTTTACAGTTGATATCTGGGCCACTGCTGCCACAGTTGCAAGAGCTGCCATCGGGCCTGCAGCTGCTTCCACAGGCGTCGCATTATGTTGCCGCCGCCGCTGCACCAGCTGCTTCTGCTTCTGCTGCTGCTGCTGCTGCTGCTGTTGTTGCCACATGCCACGCCCAGGCGGCTTAGCAACTACTAAATCTTGCCGGGACTCTCCTGCCGTGCACTGTAGCGCGGCTCCGTCGGCATCAGCGTATCCGTCACCAGCTCATTGGGCGCCTCCACCAAGCCCTTGGCATGCGCCGCCGCCGTATCGCAGTCCGTCCGTCTCGAGATCAGCAGGCGAATGTCCGTGTGCAGCGAAAGACGGCCGGACCGTGATGTCTGGAACCTGTTGAGTACGGAAGTGAATGATTTGAATACGTGCAACCCTTAAGCCTTGATCCTGCACCTACCTCAGGTGAATGGAGTAGCGCAGTCGCTTCATCTGCTCGGCGCTGATGAAGTGGCCCAATTTGCCGGTGGTGCTCGTCACTGTTGGACTCCCTGGCTCCCGTTCGCGATGTTGCTTTTGCTGTTGCTGTTGCTGTTTCTGTTGGTGTTGCAGAATGATGTTGCCGCAGGGATTGACGGCTGGCAGCTCCTCGGCCAGGATGCGCTGACGTATAAAGGTGCGATGGAGCGGCGGCATATCGCGCATGTCGTAGGGAATGACAAACATGCGCACCACTGTGCCCATCGGATTCAGCAGCGTGGCCTGCACAGTGCCCGAACGCGGCACAAAGTAACCTTTGCGTGGCATACGGATCTCGCACTGCAATGAGAGCCAAAGAGAGAAGTCGTTTAGTTGGGATTCAGATTGAAGGGAGTCAACTGCTACCCACCAGGTAGGGTGTGCTGAGCGTCTCGCCGTGCAGCTCGTAGAAGTAGGAGGAGGCCGGAATGGTTAGCTGTGTGGGACAGAAGCCACCAGAGGCGCCAAGCTGCAGTCGAAAGCCGGCGACTTCGATCTTTGGCAGCAGCCGCTTCTGGAGCAGCGACTCCTCCAGGTTGCCCAGCAGCGGACGTCCACCAAACTGTGTGGCCAGACGCGCACGCGACTTAAGTGGGGAACCAGCCGGACTGCACATGCCCGACTCGAGATCCTCGTCCGACAGCTGCTCGTCGGAGCCCAGCGAGCTGCGATCCGATCGATCGCTGAGATGCCGGGACCGACGCTTATAGAACGCTGCCTGCTTGGCGAAGCGCGGCGACACGGACAGAGCATTGGGCAGAGTGGGCGCCGAGTAGGACTTCTGCACGGGCAGATTGGCCGCCTCCGGTGGCGTCAGCAGTGACTGCGATTGCGACTGGGCAAAGCTCAGAGCTGGCGGCTCAAAGCAAAAGGCCAGCCCGCTATCAATGGTAATTGGAGCCGAGCAGCTGCTGCTGCTGCTGCTACTGCTGCTATTGTTGCTACTGCTGGTGCTGCAGAAGATCGTTGTCAAGTTGACCTTGGGCAGCGCCTTGCGCATTAGCGGCGACAACAATGGCGGTGGCGTCTCCCTGTCCAGCAATACGCCGGCGCAATTGAGTCGCAACTGATTCGGAACCTTCACCGGCAGCTGTTGTTGCTGTTGTTGTTGCGGCTGCTGATGCTGCGGCTGTGGTGGGAACTCCTGCAGCTTGAGCGGCACATGACTAATGGGTGTCTTGAACTGCACGACAATGCGCTCATCCATGCCACAGCCAACCACATCCGGTGGCGTCCGACAGCGTTCCTGTCCAGCATTCAACGTGCAACGATCGATATTTGGCGTTAACTTTGTCGAGGCGCTCTAAAAGATTGACAAATAGTTAAGCAGGCTATATTAACTAATTAGTTAACTTATTGTCTTTTACTTACCAGTGGCACCTCTTGGTCCATCCTGTTGTCCTCGCCATTGCTGTGCCCGTTGGTGCCATTCGAATTTGGATGCAACTCTGCTCCCTTCTGCTGGCCTGCTTTGCCGTTGCCAAAATTGTGCTGCGTCTTCTGCCGCTTGCACACCTGACAGCCGCTAATTGGCGCCGGCTTCACCTGATTGTTGTTCTGGTTGCGACACTGACCCTGCGCCAGTCCGGCTTTGAGATCGTTGCAAGGTGCTGCTCCTGCTCCACCCTTCGGCGTGGGCTTTCGGTTCTTTGGAGTGCGCTGAATTGCCTGGAGGAGGAGTTCGGCCTTGGTGCGTGGTTCGCCCACAATGAGATCGGAGCTGCTCAGGCTGCAGCTGGACGTGTCCTCCATTTCGGAGGCGCTTGTATCATCGGCGTCGTCATCATCGTAACCAATCCGTGTGCCCGGTTTTGCATCGTCGGCGCTGCAATTGAGGCAGAGCAGCGTCTTCTCGCTTCCGCACTGCTGGCAGCTGCTCAGCGAGGTCTGCGTTCCGGTCGAGATCATCGCAATGCGACGCGGCGCGCTAAGCGTGAGCACCATTGCCTGCGTTGGCGCCTCCTCGTTACCCTCATCCATTGGCTCCATGGCCTCCAATTGATCGGAGGGCTTGCGCTCGCGTTTCTTGTCCCGTCGCTGCATTCGCTTGCGATACTTTTGCAGTTGCTTCTCCCGATGCCCGTCCAGGTCATCCCGGCCTCCCTCCTCCTCCTCCGCTGCCCCGTCTCCGTTGACCGCATCGCCATGTTGGCTGACTCCATACTTATCACAGCTGCTCGGGGACGGCGTTGTGCTAATGGCAATCCGTGCTCCCAGCCCGGTGGGCGTAACCGCGCACAAGCCTCCACCGCCAGTCGGCGTGCTGGCCGCCTGCACAGGACGCGCTGGTCGTGGCTTGGAGGCCGTTGGCGAAACGTGTGGCAGGCCGCCATTGAAGCGCGGAAGACTCTTCACGCAGACCGCCACGCTAAAGTTCTCGGCAATGTTCACGTGCGGAAAGTTGTGCACATTCGCTTTGGCACTGAAGCCGCCATCGTTCTGATTCCCATTGGAGCAGCTAAGATCATATGGCCTGATCCTGTAGAAGATGTTGAGACGCGGCCGTCGCGATCTTGAGCCGCTCGTCGAGCCACTGTGCCCGGCCAGATCGCCCGCATGGTTGCTGCTGCCGCCGCTAGCAAAGATGACGCGTCCGCTATCGTAGACCGAAGGATCGCACTTGCGGAGCAGATCGCACCAGGCCACGATCTGCGAAAAGTAAAGCTGGCTGCGTATCGCGCTGCACAGGGAAGGCAGCGTCATCGTGGGCGGCGGCACTCTGCAAGGATTGAGGATAATAATTATTACAAAATTCCTCTTATAGTCGCTAGCAGTTGCTGCACTTACTTTTCCTTGCCACTAATGATCCATTGCTCCAACAAAATCTTATGGCCGGCGGGACCCAGATACACCTCGATGCAGACGGGCTCCCGGCGTGCCAGAATGGCCTCCATTTTCAAGCAATGAGCGCGCCAGCGGGAACACTGAAAAAGGCAAAAAATTAACAATGACAAGTTTCAGATTAATGAGAGAGTGAGAGAGAGAGAGAGAGAGAAAGGCTTCACTTACGGTTATATTAACGTAAGACATATCACAGAAATGCTCCTCAGCATCGGCAGACTCGCCCTTGGCGAGGCCCATCTTCCTGAGGAACTGATCACAGTGTGGCCCGTGCTTGGGCCGTGTGGCGCAGCTGGAGCTGGTTCCGTTACTGCATCCAGCTCCAGCTGCGGCATTGCTGGCAGTGGCTGTTGATGTGGCTGCTGCACTGACTCCTCCCTCCAATCCGTATCCAACTCTTCCTTCACCTCCTCCTCCTCCTCCTCCTCCACCTCCACTTCCTACTATGGCTACTCCTCCCCCACTCCCTACCAATCCAGGTCCAGGCGTTGTCCGGCTGCAGTTGTAATCCAGAAGGCTGGCAGCGCTGGCTGTTGCTGCTGTTGTGGGCGAGCCGAAGCCCACGGCCAGGCTCAGAGGTCGCGTCTCGGTGGTCCCGACTGGTCCGCCACGCAGACAAGTGGTTGCCAGCGATTGCAGTGAGTGCAAAATATTATCAGAGCCTGAACCGGAGCCGGGCGAGCTGGCAGCACTCGAGCTATTGGTGGCCAGCTGTTCAGCAGTGCCTACTCCACCTCCTCCCAGTCCACTGCCACCTCCAGCAGGATTCAGCATGACACGACGCACAATCTCGAAATCTCTACGATCCGCATTGAGATCGTTAATGGCCAGCGCCACAAGCTCGGGCTCGACACTCATGCTCTGAGTCGCCGGCGACACCTGACGCAGCTGGCAGAGCTTCTGCGTCCAACGTTGATGCGTTGCACTGTTGCTGCTGGCCGCGGCGCTCGCACTGCTGCTCCCGCTGCTGCCTTGAGCATAAGTACAACCGTATCCTTGTCCATAGCCGAGTCCGTATCCCTGAGCATGGGCATAGACGGAACGTGGTGTTCCGGTGGCCATGGCATACGGATTCGTTGTAATGTTAATGGCTGCCCGCGATGTGGAGGGACGTGGCGAGTGGCGTCCACTGCTAGTCGTTGGTGCCACCTGTTGCTGGCGCTGTTGCTGCGACGTCTGCTGCTGCTGCTGCTGCTGGTGTAGCTGGTGCTGCTGCGACAGCTGCTGTTGTTGGTACTCATCGTCGGATATGGGCCTGCCCTCCAGTATAAGCGAGGCCAGGCCCAGCACAATCGAGTTGTAGTTACTCTGCTGTGCGGCTGCCGAGGATGAGGTTGCAACTGTTGCCGCTGCTGCTGCAGCAGCTCCGCCAACAGCAGCTCCACCTCCAGCTCCATTCTGTGCCAAGCCAGCGGCTGGCGGCGAGTTCGTGACGCTTGTGGGTATCATGTGGTGCTCCTTCTCTGCTCTCCTACTCACTTAACACAATCCTTCGAATGCGTATACTTCTGCTTCTAATACTCTTCCCCCCCTTTTAGATGTGGTTGTCGTCCTCTCGCACCTGCACCAGAAGTACACTGCAGGTAAATAGAATAAGTGAAAGAATGATGTCAATGATAGCTAGAAGAACTGGTTCTCAAATTAAAATAAATTGTGCTTCTGCGTTAAAAGATCTTAAATCAATAATCCATTAAAAGCTCAACCTTCAATTTTCCGTTTTACTACCATACATACATACACATATCTATGTACATAAATAAAAAATATATACAATATGGCATTGGAAAAATGCAGCTTGAATGTCACTAGCTTTTGATGGAATCTAGGTCACCTGAGGCACCCTGTATGTCAAATTGAATTATGCTCTGAAGGTCCCCAGAACATATAAAACTACCCATACACATTATTATATATTTACATTGTATATATGTGTACACTTGTATATAACAAAAACTGATAGAATTTACTTTGGCCTAGATCCTGAGTTCTGTTGCATTTGCATTACATACAATAATTCTTAACGGTCGGCGACACACTAACACGGCCTCAATGTGGCCCCAAAAAACCAGGCAACCAGGTCGTTACTTAATCAGGCAGCTGTTGCTATGTTAGAGAACAACACAACAGAACGCTGAAAACAAATAGAGAGATGGAGAGAGAGAGAGACAGAGTAGGTGGGGGTGGCAGCATTGTAAATGCAGGCGATGCAGCTTTTCAGTCGAGCAGCACATGTTGCTAACGTTGTGACGTCATTGCATAGAAGAAGCCTGGCTTAGTCCGCAACATGCAAGTTTTCATATAAACAATTCGCAATGTTTTCAAGGTCAGCATCAGAAGAATTGCAACTAAAAATTGCTTAAGTCGCGCTTGGCAACAAATGCCCAATACAGTGCGGCAGTAAATTGCTTAAAACAGCTGTTCGTATTTGTGTTACATTTTATTAAGCATGTGTTGCCCAACGTTCGCAACATGTTCTCAAAACCAATATAAATGTCAGAGAGCACAAATGCTATCCTCTCTCTCTCACTCTCTCGCTCTTCATCTGTCCGAGTCAACTGGTAAACATGTTTGTCTTTACTTTTGGTTTTGTTTTGCGTTTCTTCTTGACCTGCATACACAATATATAACTAGCGCGCGAGTCAAAGCCTATGTGTCTGTATGTGTGCATGTGTATAAACATTAACCAGAAGAGACAGAGAGAGAGAGAGAGAAATGAGAGGAGAGTATGTGGTGGTGTGCGCGCGCTATTAGAAAACATATGATTTTTGTATTGGTTTCTGACAATCAGTTGGTGATGTTTGCTCACACGTATTTTGAGCGTGGCTATGAGCGTTAGCTGTTTTGTTTATGGTCGCTCGCTTATACATACATATGTACATGCATACGTACATATACACTTGGCCCACAATAGACAGGCATTCACACACACACAGCAAAGAAAATGAGGGCAAGCGAATGGAACGTAACAGTCCAAACAACAATAACCGCAACAGTAGCAGCAGCTGAGTTTAATAATATTTGATTACATTATCGCTGTTTCGCTTTTACTTATTTATTGCTTCTTTTTTTTTTGTTATTTACGCATAAATTATGTTTTCTTTTATTGGTATTTCTATGTAATAGGCATATACTATATATTTACACAAATGTTTTATTTATTTTTGGATACCAGAAAATGGGCAGATATATATCATTAAAAATATGACGCAGTTGAAATGCTCTATAAACTCGTGGCGGAACGTATCGAAATTAAACGTGGCAGTTTCTTAAATGGAAGGGTTGAGAGTGCGAGTGTGAGTGTGAGGGAGAGTAAGAGTGAGATAGTTTACGCTGTGCTGCTAGTTGAGATTGTTAGTGAACGGTATTTTTGGCAGACCGCAACATACTTAATCAATTGCACTTATTTTTTGTTTTCATTGTGAATTAATTAAATTTCGCTTTGGTCGCCGTCCTTGGCATGCTTTTGATTTTGCAATAATCGTTTGTGTGTCAATGCATTTTGTTGTTGATTTTGTTGTTGTTGCTAAGTCTCTATGTGTGTGGTTTATTTTTCGCTCAGTGCGTTCTACTTGAGGCGTTTTGCATTTATATACATATTTGATGGCAATGTGTGTACCGTTATGCAAATTGCGGAAAGGAAGAAAGCAAAATATAACGTTGAAACAACAGTGAAAGGTAAACTGAATGCACACAGACAGCACACACATACATATATATTTTAATAATAGCCAACGCCGTCGCTAGATGGCGCTGCAGCTAAGCACAAACCAGTTCACAATTGTATATTTGAAAAACAAAAAGTGTTGCAACTTTGTTAAACAAGTTCCGACGCTGTCGTCGCCTTTCGCTTGGCGCTTGGCGCTTGGTTGTTGTGACGCGCTGCTTCCTTTGCATTTGGCTGCCATTTGATTATGAAATGCGCCAAAGGCAGCGGATGGACCGCCGCCCCGACCGCAGCCGCCGCTGACGTCGGTGAGTGCAGCGAAAAAGCGCCAAACATATGGAAAAGTTTTCAGGCATGTCATCCATTTAATATCCGTTAGTCATTCAGCCAAATGCGTCATAGCACATACATACATATATATGTACCTATATACTTGCGTACATATAAAAATAAGTGTGTAAATGCCCGTTGAAGAGCCTATAAACATATTCTTGCATTAAATTCTAACTTCAATCTGCAAAAATGTGGCGGAAGTGGCGCATCGTAATTAAGACCAGTCGGGAATATATCGCATGTTACATCACACACACTATGTATATATACATATAGCTATCTATCTCTGTTATTTTCCCTCATATTGAATGCCATTTTACACGCGCTGTCCAATTATTCAGGCATGTTTGAGTGAGTGTGAGTGTGTGTGTGTGTGTGAGAGAGTGTGCAGATGACTTTGATTAGACAATAGAGCTTTTCAAATCGCTGTTGACCTCGTTGTCGACCTTACAAAGTGCCCATATTACAAAGTACCCATCCACATATCCATCTATCTATGTATCTATCTATATACACAAATGTGAATCTATATATATATATACATATATGTATGGGTACACGTGGGGCAGAACCCTCCTCCGCCTTTCGCCGTTTCACAGCTGAGCGACCGTTGCGTTTCAGTGGGCGCGTCAAGAGGGCGCACCTTCGGATATGGGTTCGCTTTGAAGTGCAATACATAAACAATGTATGTTCACACACACACACACACGTACCTGGCTATACATATACATATATCATATCATAGACAAGAGAGGCCATAAGTTAAGGCGTTACATGATTTTTTTCTAGCTGACAAAAACTCAAGGTTTTTTAAATTCAAATAAATAGACGGAAAAACCTTAGTCGAAGGCAAAATATTCTTATTTCCGCTATATTTCTTTTGCGGTTAAAGCTTTTTGATAATGTAAGCTGATTTTGATAAGATATTGGTTTTTTGTAAGAAACGCCATTTGACAGATTTATGATAAGAAAAGTAGGGGTATTTAAAGGGTGATTGGAAACTGAAAACTAATCAATGAAATTGGTTGACTAACAAGTGATCAAAGTTATCAAAGATATCAAAGATTTATCTAGAGGCATGACGAATATATCTCTGTTTTTTTCCAGCTCCACATTTTTCAATGTCGCTCTGTAATTAGTTTTCCCTTTCTAATGCCATTATTAATTTCTATAATTGTTTTACAGTCATTTTGTTTTGTTTTCTGCATGGAACAGAAGCTTTACTTACCTTTTGTAACTTTGTTAAAATTCCATTATTTTTGCTTTGTTGCTGCAATTAAAATGGGAGAATAAATGTTATTTAATTGCAGGTAAACAAGGCTACATTATTGCTAAATATACAAGCTTATATACAAGTGTACATAATAAGGTATTGTTCAGATAGCGCTATTATTTGTGCTCATTGAAAAGGGAATAAATTAATTTTATTAGCCAAGCAATTGTTTAAATGCTCGACTTAGACACCCTGTTTCTTACACAATGCCTAACGAAGAGTTACATGGCTTCGCGCTCTCAGTCTCTTCTCTCTATCTCTCTCAGTCGTTCTCTCTTACACACTCTCCCTGACACACACACACACTGAGCGTCGCTCACATGTGCGCAGTAAATAAAAAAAGCAAAAACAAAACCACACGATTAAATTGTAAACAAACGCAAGGCATCAGCAGCAGCGTTCTGCAGAAGCAGAGGCAGAGGCAGCAACAGCAGTCGAGTTTACTTTTGCTCATGCTTCTTCTCTTCCTCTTTGTCTGTAACGTGAGCACGTGAGTACGTCTCGCTTCCACAAATGTAAGGGGACCGTCTCCAGGAGAGAGGTGAACGGTGACAGGACAACGAGACGCAATTACTTACTTGGCAGCAGTGCGTTTTATTTTTAGCCAAATGCTGCCGCTTTGCAAATCGAGAGCAAACGCACATTCACGTTCAGAACTGAACTGTGTGCTAAGGCAACGTGTCGAGGAGGAGCAAAAGCAAATGACCGCTCGGCCGTGCAAAGTGGAAGCAATGAAGAGCCAATGCCTCCTGCGCATTGCACGATTTTATTTTTACTTGTTTTATTTTTTTCTTTCTTCTTATTTTATTTGATTATGGAATACCAACAACTTTTCCATTCGTTTTTGCCATTTTGCATTACACACACATACTCATTTGTCTGCTCATTTACATTACCAACTGCGCACGTATAAAATTACACGCGATGCGACGCATTTTTGTTTTTCTTTTGTTTATCGCTCTTTCATTGGCTTTTACAGTTTTACGTAGCCCCAATCTAGCAACGAAATTGGCCCCAAACAGCAACAAAAGGAAAGCAAATAAATTTAGTTTAGGCATATGCTTGTATGGATGTGCATATAGACTCTACACTAGCATTAAAATGTATTGGTGTGTATGTATAAGATAACAACAGCTGTTTGCTCTCTGTTTTGCTATTTGTTTTCATTTCGAGACTAACATTTGATTGTCCATTTTTGGGCATTGTCTTATCTGTAAATTAGAATCGCCTATGCACACGTACAAATCTATGTACCTGCGTGCATGAATACGTATGGAAGTATGTATATTCAGAAAAGGTGAAAGCTCTCAAAAATCAAACTAGTTAAAAATCTATCATTTTTAAGGTATTTATTTATTTCCAATCGCTAGTTCAACTAATCCGAGCTTGAACCGGTTCGAATGACTTCGGTTTAACCTTGAGGCCAGAACCAAGTGTGTATTTTCGTATGCGTGGAGCTGAATGTTGCGCAACAGAGCGCTCCATTTCTAAAGTTCTTATCGTTTGAGAGGAGTTATACAAGGCCAGTGGCAGGCGATGCAAATGAGTTAGCCAACAGCAGCTGTTAACTAAAGCTCTAACTAACGACTGCACGATGTAATTCACCCGTGTTCACACCTGTGCCGTTACAGCTGATTGTCGACCAAGTTGGCAGCGCCGCGCCTCAAATGTTGACAGCTTGATAAACGATCCACGTTTCATTCGGGTTTGTGTGTATATGTGAGCGAGCAAGACAACATGGACAAACGGCGACTTTACGCCACAATTAGAAAATGTGTGTCAATTATATTACAAAAAAAAAAACTCAAAAGCAAGTATTTTTCCTACTTCACTCACACAGTCTCTCCGACTCACACACACACTCACACGAAATTTGAGGGAGTGGAGCGAGCGAGTGAGCAGAGAAGCAGGCAAACAGGCGAGCAAGCAAGCAAAGTGAGCGAGTGAGCAAAAGACAAGCGGGAGCGTTTTTTGATTTGCTTTTTTGTTATTTATTTGTTATACAAGCGCTGAAGGGGGCGTCGCATAGTCTCCCAGAGTGTTTTTCTTTTGGTGTGCGTGTGTATATATGTGTGTATGTGCGCGCGATCTGCAATTATTCAACTTTGACGCTGACTGAAAAGCTTAACCAGCCGCGTGTGTCACTTTATATTATATACATATGTATATACATATACATATATATATATATAAACATATATAAATACACACAGAATCTATGTATGCATGTGGGTGGGCAAGCTTATAAGCTTTGGCTATTACGCTGTTATTGCTGTTCTGTGTCAGGGTATTACGTCACCAACACATGCGCAACGCACAGCTGAGTGCCTTCAGCGACGTCACACAGAACGCATACATGCGCATGTAAATATAACAATACATACAAAGTAAATACCAACCTTTATCTGAAGTTCTTTATTTTTGTACACTCTTTGGCTGACTGTGTGGCTTTCAAAACTTTAGAATTTGCTCAATTTTGATTGCATTCTCAACTGTTTTTTTCTATTTGCATAATTTTAACTCTTCACTGCGGTTGTGCTTTTTTGTCGCCGTTGTTGTTTTTGTTGCTGTTGCTGTTTCTGTTCCTGATGATGTATTTGCTTTGTTTTAGTTCTTAACGGCTGACAACGGCAGCAGCATCCCAAATGTGAACGTAGCATTTGAATTTTCAACGGTTTTGCGTTGCGTTTTCAACGTGAATTGAATTCGAATCGAATTGATGAATTGAATTATATTAAAGGAAGACGTTCGTTTCACGCATACACGCTCACAAAAAACGCACACACGCTTAAAATAACGAACAGCTTGTGGGTTCTGTTATATTAGTCTCTCTCCTTTATCGCTCAATGTCTCTATTTTGTTAACAAAGTACTCAACACGAGAACGCGAAACGAAACATAAAAGAAAACAAACGTCAGAAGGCGTGAGTGGTAAACTTTGCACTGAAAACCTGGGCGACTGGCGAAACCCAAGATATGAATTGTCAAACTTGTTCACTGCTTATATTTGATTATTTGGTTTATTTTTTTTTTATTTTTATTAGTGTCTGTTGCACTTTTTTGTGGGATACGCCACCAGCTACCCAAGTTATAGCTTGCTTTGTCAGAGCTTTTGCTTAACTGTCTCTCGATTTTTGACCTGGGACGATTTGATGTTGTCGCTTACGCTGTCGCTGCTTGAATGAACGCCAGCGCTGCCAGCAACTTTCTAAAACAGCTGAGCGAGCCTCAGCCCAGCTACACGACGGCAGCAGCGAAACACACGCCAGATAAATACATATGTAGGTATATAAGCTGCTTGCTTTTTTGTTTGCATGCCTATGTGAGTTTCTTATGTACAAAGCGAACGTGCCTTATATATACTTGTATGTGTTTGAGTGTGTTATATACTGAAACTACGCCGTTCATTTATTTATGTACACGTTTATTTAGCTAGTTTTGTTCGAGCAATACGTATCACAGGCGAAACACGCTGTTAGCAACATGTGTTGCTACAATTGCTGCGTCAACAATGTTGCTGCGCATGTATACAAAAATCATATGGCATTTCCACTCATTTGAGCGCAAGAGAGTCCAAAATAAGAAGCAGAAAGTCAAAACATATGCGCCACAAGTACATAAGCAACGCATATTTATGTGAATCTATATGAGCGTATGTACATATAAAGGCAAATTGTTGGTGGTATTCGTGATAGCGTTTCAATAACAAAACCATGCAGACGACGCGACACAAACACACACACTCACATGCTGGCGTATACAGCGAACCCGTTTCCATATGTTTGACGGCTGCGGCTGCTGCTGCTGTTATTGCTGCTGCCACTGCGCTGCTTCTGTCGGGTCGTTAAGTGCTGATGTTGCTTTTGCTTTATATACTATAGCATGTGTGCATGTGTGTATGTATGTATATGGCAGATTCTATTTTCTGAGTGTGGCTGCGTGTGTGTGATTGAGTACTTGTTGGCTCACTTGGTTTGCAAAGTAAATAAACAACGGAAAAACGCATGCGCCGCCGTCAGCGACCCAGACAACAACAACAACAATAATAATAACAGCATCAGCAAGTTTCGATTAATGTTTGCTTGCTTTTTAATTTCTTTCACACTGCCATTGGACTGCATCAACGGTGTTATCAGTAACACCCTCACAAATATATATGTAAACATTTACCTACATACATATGTACATACATACATACGTGTGTACATAATTTATTGTTTTTCTCATCAGCCCCTGCTAACATGATAGGACTTGATGCTAATGCGATTTCTGTTCTGCTTCGCACAGTGCCAAGCACACAAATACAATCACTTGTCGAACAGACCGATTCAAGAAACCAAAGTCGGAGGACATGAACGACAGGGTCGCGACAACAAAGACTCAGCAAAGACCCCGCCACAGACAAAGAAAACGCTCGGCGTCTTCTTCTTGTCTGGCTCGTTCTCCACACAAGTCCGCACTTACATACATAAGTATGTATATACATATGTATGTATGTATACATTCGTATTTATTGTGTCTGGTCTTCTCCTGTGGCAAAACAGGAAAGCAAAAAATTTTGTTGAACCCTTGAATTTGGGATTTGTCTGCCGTGTCACACACACAGGGACACGCAGACACACACACACACAATCATGACTAAGTTACAAAGTATATTCGTACATTTGTGTACAAAACAAAGGCAAAAGTTTTAATAATGCAGTATAAACATATCGTAATTCTACAGGGTATCTGCATTCTATATAAAATATTAACGTTTTATATTTAGCCGATTTATTTATAAATCCACTTAATATACTTAGCAACATTTGCAATGATATTGCTTATTGTTATTATCTTTAAACCAAAACATGAGCAAAAAATAAAACAAAACAAATGGAAAAAAAATGTTTCATTTAATCTCTAGCAAATTTATTTTAAATACACGTATACATATATTCGAAATTAACATTTCTAAAAATGAAATTCCTGCATTTTTTTTTAATTATGTATTATCTCTTGTGCCAGAAGCAAAACTTCTCTAAATATTGTTGGAATACTCAAACATATTGTTTCTTTTTTCCTCTTCTCAACTCAACGGAAATCTAAAGGTCTTTCAGCTTATCGAGCTCTATCGACAGATAACAAGCTAGTTTTTTCGACAAATATTGACTGGCTGTTGTGTTCCTCATATAACGTACTTTGTAGCACAAATAAAACGTGCTTCCACAAACAAAAACAAAAACCGAAAGAAGAGGAAAATAATAAGAGATCTCGGAGTTCAGGCAATTGCCAGTTCAAGAGAATCGTTTTCCAAAATTTTCCATGGTTCAATCACAAAAACAACAACAAGCCCAACGGTAAAAGTAGCTGCTAAGTAAAAATGTGCGTCACATATACATATATTCCAGAGCTGACGAAAAGTTGGACATACCTGACATACGAAATAGAAGAACAGGCAAAGAATGAAAGAAGTAAAGTTAAAGATGAAGTCACGCAAACCTCAGACCTAAAACTGGCAATCATTCAACTTACATCCAATTAACTTTTGGTGAATTAATTAAGCGGAATTGACTAAGTTCTATGTAACATATGTGTACTTATTCCCAACTGACAACAGCATGAATATGGGAATACCCCCATTAAATTACATATGTCTATAAAATAATGTTATATTTATTAACTGTGCTCATAAAAATATATAAAACACTATATTCAACGAGTATTTAGAAAGATAGTGGTATATATATGGATTCTAATGTTCATCTAATTATAGTAAATTCGTATATTTTCCAAATGTAAGTAATTAAATTGATATATTATTATCTTCACACGGGATTAAAACATTTTATGTTAAGTAGCGCATTATTTTTGCTGAAAAAATAGTTAAATAGTTGGAGATCTGAGAAGTGACCCTACTTATATGCACATATACAAAATGGGCACACACTAACATAAATGGGCACACACTGTTTTTGGTGTTGTTTCGGTGTGTCTGTGTGTGTTTACATGTGGGGGGCCATGCCAAAAATGCTGCTAGCTTGTGCTCTCGTTTATGTTCTCTCTCGCTCTATCTCTCTTTTTCTGACAGCATTTAGGCGTCACAGCTGCTCTTGTTGATGAATGGTGGGGGGTGAGAGTGTGATAGGTGTTGATAAAAGGCAGCGCTTCTCTTAATGTATATGTGTGTGTGTGCAAGTGTTTGTTGGTTGCTTTGCATGTGTGCATATGTTTGTATGTGCGCAGTTGTTTTTAATTGTGGCGATCAGCTGTTTTGATTGTCGTATGGTTAAAAGCCATACGAAAGCGAAGATACAATAAACAATAATAAAATCAACAGCGGGCGACACATTAACATTTTATGAACATATTAATTTAACTACTTTATGAACATATTAATTTTACAATATTTCTATCAGTAAGTGCGACCAACTTTGTATGTGTCTATATGTGTGTTTATGGGAACGTTTGTGTGGGTGCCTTATTTAACATAACTTATAAATTATAGAGCGTCTACTTTTGTTATGGTCCGCACGTTGCTATAAATGTGAAATTGTGTAGAACGCAATTGCTGAAATTGTTGTAGTAGATTTTGTGTGCATGTGTACGTGTGTATTTACATGTGTGTGACTGTTGCGACCATTGGACTGCCGCTTGAGATTGATTGTGAGCAAATACAGACGCTCGGCAGACGATTGTTATACAAGGGACGGTAAAGTGTAAATATGTTTGTATACTATGTATGTAACAAGCTGGAATACACAATTACATACGTACATACACGCACATGCACAAACACGTTTACGTTGTATACTTATGGGAGTAAAAAATTCATTCGTTTTCCTTTAGATACACATTTTCATAGCTTAAGATACTAAAAATAATTATGAAAATAGGCAAATCAAATAAAATACGCTTATCTACAAAAGGCCAAAGAGTATATACCCTCACAGACAAATTGTATTTCGTGTTTTAATTCCTATTTCGATTGCTCCAATAGATATGATATGATGTAGGAGTGCGATGTTGATAAGATTATCTTATTATCTTTAAATATGTACATATACACATACTGTATATATATACTTTAAATATGTATATATATACATATATGTATTTTAATTCGTTCATCTTCAATTTATGCGCGCGAAGATATTTTATTTTATGCGTAAAATATATCGTGATCGAGTATGTATGCCCCCTACAAAACGATATAATCCTAAATTTGAATCTGTGTTTATGTTTTGATTTTTTACTAGCATACACAGGTATGTACATACATATGTATGTTTAACAACCTCTCAATATGAATGTATGCAATATATATATTTATTTGCTATAAGTTTTGAGTAATGACGCACTTGTTTAAAAAAAGAACCAAACCTTATTTAAAAAGCGAAAACACTTTACCATTCAACAAATCAAGTAAAACTTAATTTTTGCTGGCATAAGCTTTACGAGTCGAGTCCAAGAAGAAGGCGATGACTCCATTCCGTTTTATTTTTTTTAAATACAACAACAACAACAAATATATATATATATATATATATATATATATATATATATATTTATACATTTGTATGTTTTCACATACATTTGTATCTAAGCAAATTGTTTTGTTCTAACGTGTTAAGAGAAATTGTATAAAAATGAAACGCAAATTCCATCAAAACAATGCAAGCGAATATCAATCAAAGTGAAACCAACGAAGTCCCGTCCCGTTAGATGAGAACATAGCATAACCAACAAAGATGATGGAGGAGGGGGTTATAATAGAAATAACAAAATCCCATTGTTGTAACTGTTATTGAAGGGTGCCACGAGACATCTACATACCTATGCCTCTCCCACTATCCAACGTTCCTCACCCAAACGGCGTTCTCTCTAACCATCCCACTGGCAGCAACATAACACAAGCTGGCGTCCATCAGCTGTCTACATTTTGGTGGGTTCAATGGCTCTCTGGCAACGCTCAAATGTTACGCTCTTTATTTTCTTATTTTCTTTATTTTTTGCGCACACGTTGTCCAAAGTCATTCAACCCAAAAACCAAATAACGTAAAACGCGAAAGGAGGCGAGCGACGTCTGCGACAGCAACGGAACGGGAAGAAGAAGCGTCGGTGATGGCGGGGTCACTGTGCGCGCTCTCACTCTCCCGCTTCCTCTTCTTCCACCCGACCTGTTAGCTTGGCGTCCGTTAAACAACAACAAGTAGCAATGGGGTAAAATTTCAAAATAATGCGTAGCGTGGGTCTCCAAAATAATGGAATAAAGGAAATGCTTTTGAAAACTGCTGCTTCTTCTGCGTTTGGTCAGAGTGACCATCCCCCAACCTCCCCACAAATGCAACGCAAATAGCTGAAGAAACTTGGTGCCAAAGAACTCAGAATGTGCTCATTGAAACTTATTTAAAGTACTGCGCAAATGACAGATCAACTTAAAAAGAGATAGCAACACTTTTTTACATACTTACATATATACATAAATGTGTGTGTGTTAGTGTGGGTAGAAACTCGCCTAACAGTCTGTTAATTTCGAGAGCACTGCACTATACGTAAATACATATATATGTATACATATGTATGTATACACACATACATACAGTGTAGTTGATATACTTCTTTTAACAATTTTCATTTTTTATCAACTAAAAGTAATATATGACACTGAACTGTGCATAGACCTACTCCACCTCGATTGCAACTGTCAGATAATCAGAGAAATAAAACCATATTTGATAAGCTGAAACCACTGTGCGTTTTATTTCTGTTATCTGGCCCGCAGGCCCATATAAAACGTACCAGCTTGGACAATGTGAGTCAGGGCTTGGGACATTTACAAAAATAAAAAAATAAACAAAACAAAAAAACGAATAAAGTACGCTTTGCATCTTTTACGACTATGCAATACCCATTGCGGTCGGTATGAACTCTAGAAAAATAGAATTTTCATTGAAATTACTCATTTTCCAACATAATTACATTCAAAATAAAATCTGTATGACTTAACGTTTAAACATGCTCTATATATACACATACATATATTTACCTCATTATACGGAAGTCATGATTGCAATGCTTATCTGATGTATACCCCATTTCTTGTTTTTTATACATACATTTTTATATTTAAATGCATGCATTCATGTATATAAAGTTGAATCGATACATGTACGTTGTACATATATATAATTTTATAATTACTCTAACTGTACAAGAATACATACATGGATGGATTTACGCATTGGTATGAATAAATATTTGTGAAGACGTTTATGTTTTTATGTATGTAGGTATTAACTTGTGAATACATAGCCATGTGCTGGATCCGAGACACTAAGGTATGCAAAATAAATAGAGCGATGAGTTGTAAAATATAAATTATAAACGATAAGAGGCATTCATGACGATGAATGCGGAATACAAGCAACAAGTAGTCGTATCTCTGAGCCGTGAGCTTAATATTAAAATAAATTTATTAAATATTTAGATTAAATAACAACAACTGCATTGGAATTTAGTGAAACAAGTTTGATAAGAAAAAAATAATTGTTTAAATGATTTCGAATGTTAAATACTTCAAAATGTGTTTAGAGATTTATATTTGACTTTATCTTTTAAAGGATAGCAGTTATCTTTCTCTCTGTCTCACCCTTACTTTCTAAATCTATACCTCAACTACTGTGAATATCATATACAGATGTATAAACATATGTAAGTATGTATGTACGAAATAATCTATTTTACTTTAATGTTAACTTCATGAAAATAAAAGCTCTCTTAAGATTTGTGCAGCTACAAGCTTTTCTCTTTAATGATATTTTAAGATGCTGTATGTAGGTATGAACATACATTTTTTTTTCAATCACATGCAATATTTAATCAATATTCATGCAAACATTCAGTTAATCTGTCAAGTATTTTCTTTGTTGTCTACCCGCTGTTGGCGTAGTCAAAAGGAAAATAAAATGAAGCTGCAAAACTCAAACGAATAAAATCAAGGATACACAGCGAGAGCCCGTTAACAGTTTCTTTGTCAGCGACCCGCTGACGGCAGAGAACAAGGCTACCTAACAAAGACCAAAAGAGAAAATCTGCAAAAAAGGAAACGACGACGACGACGACGACGACGGCAGAGAAACTCACACAGCTGATTAAGACGGCTACAACAAAAGCAATAGCAACAAACGTGAGTGCCTGCAACGAGGGAGTTTGAATTTGGATGGAAAGAGGGACAGCGGCTGCTTCTGCTGCTTGTCTGTCAACAAAAAATTGAAATAAAACGCAGTGAGACGTAAATTAAAATCATTTACTTTTGCTCATTTGAGGAGAACCACATACATACATATAGACGACTGTTTATATTAGAAATATATACATATGTGCATATAAATTCAATGCTTATATATTGTGAGTACATAAGTAGAACGTAGCTATTCAATGTACATATCATTTTATACATTCATATA
The DNA here is from genome assembly GCA_037075185.1 of Drosophila pseudotalamancana. Taxonomy (NCBI): domain Eukaryota; kingdom Metazoa; phylum Arthropoda; class Insecta; order Diptera; family Drosophilidae; genus Drosophila; species Drosophila pseudotalamancana. Next base: position 45,260 of record JBAMCK010000505.1, read on the forward strand.
TACATATACATGTACATACACACACGCACGTCCAGAGCAGAAACAAGTTTGAAGCTCGACAACGCAATCTTCAAAGTTCTCTTGTGAAATTCGAATTCTAACTGTCATAAATATTGTTTATATTTAACTTCAAGTTTATGTGCCCATGCATATGTTTGTACACACATATGTATGTATATACAAATAAAACACAAAGTAATTAAATGGTTTTTGTTGCTCTTATTATATACATATTTATTTTATGTACATATGTACATATGTAAGAAGGTACACACTTTCATATGGAATGCAAATTTGTTCGCAATTGGCAAAAGGCGCAAACCCAAGTAGAATGTGCAATCAAAATGGCCGACTTACCGTTTAACAAACGAATAAATAGAAGGGCAAAGAACTTGCAAGGTTGCCGCTGCTTTCCGATTAATGTGGTTGCTGTGAGCCAATCAGTTTGTTGCTTCAATTAGACATTTTTGCAGTTTAGTTGGGCATTCACATAATAAATATTGATTTGCGATGATTCTGCTTCAGATCCGATTGCTGCTCCTGCTTCCGATTGCGACTGTTGTTATTTGCCTTCTCCACTCCTTATACACTCTCACACACCCACACACATATAGACGACACTGCTGCTGATGTCGCTCAGCTGTGCTTTGTTGCTGCTTATTCTACCCCGCGCCAGCTCACAGCCGACAACGGCAAATTTTCGCACATCGATTATTTGGCTCCACTTTAAATATTATTATTGCATGCAACTCGAATCGAATTTAATTAAAATTTATTGCACGCACACTTTAACAGGTGCACCAGTCAACAAAGAGCGCTTTTTACATAATATGAAATGGACAGAGGCGAGGCCCAAGCAGCAGGCTTCATTTATTTTACTGCATTGTACATTCTGTTTCTCGCATCTTGCTTTCTGCTTTCCTTGAACTTATTATAGCATTTATATATGTACATACAGACATATATATGTTACTGTAAACGCAAGCAGCACTGCAAGTTTATTGGCATACAAAGCGGAAAACCGAAAAATAATTAAAAGAAAAAGCCAATTGTTTGCCTTTTATCCACTTGTCTCCCGCACTCTTGTGTTGCTCGTCTTCTTTTGCTGTTACTCTCTTTTGCTTCACTTTGTTGTCTTTATTTGGCAAAATTGATTGTTGCTGCTTAAGCGAATACCACAACAAATTGAACCACAACCGCTGCTGCGAGTCAACAAAACAAATTTCGCTACAACAACACTTTCACCGCCTTTTGGAGCGCCATTGGCTGCTGAGCTTTGCATAATTACGCTCGCACACTCACTTTCAAGTATAACAGAAAACACAGATTGTTTATAATCTCCACATAATTGTTTATTATTTCAATATGCCTTCGTCTACTGCAAACCAATACAAGTATAGCCCGATTTCAATCGAAAAGTATCTTACAACCGTCGATGACGGTACAAAATGTGGTGGCTGAACGATAGTCAGATTTCGCAGAAAACAGTGTTGTACTTATATATTATATTACTCTGTTGTTGGTTGGGCATCACTGTTGGGCGCGTTCATTTCAAAGTGTATTGTAAATATATTTTTGTTCACACTCCCAAAATATCTGCAGAGTGAATATAAATTGTTTTTCTTTTCTTTTCATGTATTATAGATTGCACAAATACTTAAGCGTACCAATGTACCTTATGCACCTTAGAAAGCTTAGCACATTTAATTTTAATAATTAATGTATTGTGTATTTGTAAATAGTCCTTAAGTTAAATTATTTAAAGTTTTTGCTTTCATATATCTATTTATGCACTCTTTGGTTTAAGATATCATAAAGAAGAACACATAAATTACTAAGTATTTAGCTATAGATTGTTTAGCTAAAAGCCATTAGATCAGGCAATCAATCAATCACTATTTCAAATGCTACAATTAGCTTCAAACACAAGAACTAAAGACACACACGTACATATATTATATATATATATATATATATATATTAAATATTACATTCCAGCTGGCAGAATTCCTCGAATGTTATTTTAAAGCGTTCTGATAAAAATTTGTGTTTAATTGGGATTAAATAAGATTATCCATGAGATTCAAAACTCTTCCAGTAGATTGAATCGAAAACAAGGATACAAATTATTGATTGTTTCTCGGATTTTTCTGTGTTTTTTATAGCGCAGCTAATTTAATATATGCAGTTGGATAGCTTAAATTTGTAATAAGAAACCGTCTTAAAAGCCAATTGGTAGAAACTCGAATGGGAGATGGGTTTAAAATATTTCCAATTACGAAAATTGGCAGCTTTTGTACCCGTTCTGAATGGAATACATTTACAAAATAGACAATTATACATGTATGTATATAATTATATTATTAAATATATATATATTTTGTTTTCTCATTATGTATATATATAGATTTATTTACCATGTGTTTATGTACTAAGTATATATATATATATATATAGATATATATATTGTATGAGAGAGTTGTGTTTTAGAAACGTGATCCATCTGTTTGTTTGTTTGTTTGTTTATATGTATGTGTAAAAGACATGCTTGCACTTGAATGGTTATTTTTATTTACCTTTCGTTAGGTTTTAAGTTTTTAGTTTTTTGTGTTTCGATTTGTTCTGCTGTAATATACAATTTGTATTTCGTTGACATACATACATAAAATATATTGATGTATGTATGCGAGTGTGTGTGTGTGTTTGTTTGTGTATAAGTATAACTATAAGTGTAATGCTCTAAGTTAAATATACATATGCTAAAATATGGTAAATCTGGCACTAAAAAAAAACGGAATATAGCAACAGTTATTGGGGGAATAGCCTAAAGTAATCATTGACTGTAAGGTATGTGTGTGTATGTGTGAGTGTGTGTGTGTGGGTGAACGCTTTATGGTTCTATCGACATGTTTAGACTTGATTAAAATCTCAGTTATTTATATATATATATATATATAGGTATATAATTAGTTTTATATGCATTTGCTCTCTTTAGTTAAAATCATAATTTCATCAACACCTATTCAGCTTGCATGATTCAAGCTATATTTATATATATACATATATGTATATATATGTGTGCATGTATATATATATATATATATATATATATATATATATATATATATATATATATATATATATATGTATGTGTGTATGTGTGTGTGTGAACCCAGTTGTATAAAATATTATAGGGATACATACATTTATAAGACAGACATATGTGGGAGCAAATTTGATTACCAATTCTGAGAGACGTGAGAACACAAAATAAAAGAAAAATTAAATACAAAATAAAAGCGATTAAATTAAAGTATCTAATAATACACATATTGCATACGAGAAACACAAATGATTATAGCTGCCTAGTTAACATAAAAGCTTAGAATATTAAAAAAAATATATATAATCACAATTTGACATATTGAAGGGGAGTTTTAGAAACTCTCACAAAAACTAATTTCTAAAAGTTTAGCTTGGGTTCGTTTCTTCTGTTTCGTTTCGGATCCTTAAATATTGATATTAGAATCTTGCTTTAGTTATACACAGTTATATTGTTGTGTCTGTGTGTGTGTGTGTGTGTGTGTGTGTGTGTGAGTGTGAGAGTGAGTGTATGTTGCACATTCACCACAGGTCCGCAAGCAGACCGAAAAAATAGAGCATCAATACGAATGTCACACTCAAGAGTGTGACAAACACACTGATGCACACAGTCCAACATCAGTCCGCGGCAGATTTCCGCATTATCTTTCTGGCGAAGCCAATGGCCGTATCTCAGAGAATCTCACAGCAGCGACAATAACGTGGCCGATGACCAGTTGTCACCGCGGGCGGTGTCACAGGTGCAAAATAAGCGTGCACCTTGATATTTGGTAGATGATTCTATAAAAAAAGAACACAAAAATTAGTCATTGGATGATTTCCGTAAAATATGATTTCACCTTCAGCTTGCGTATGGCCGCACGTGAGATGAGCTGGCAGTCAAAGAGCTCGATGCGCTGCAGATTGTGGCACGAAACTAAATGCTCGAGCGTGCGATCCGTTATCAGCGGACAATTATCCAGTTCCAGCACTGAGAGGCTTTCCGCTGCACAGCTGCCCGTGGTCAAATGTCGTATGCCTTCATCCGTTATCAGTTCGCAATGCGACAGCGTCTGTAAGTGAAACAATCTTTTAATTTATCTGTATGTAAAGGGGTACATTAAACATTTACAAGCTTCTCTAGACTGGGACAGCCGATGGCGAGGTGTGCCAACGTTACATCCGTTATCTGGTTACACTCCTCCAGATCCATTCGCTCCAGGTACTTGCAGTTGCGACCCAGCGCTTGAAATCCAATATCCGTAAAATTGCGACACCCGGACACCTCCAGCGTGTTGACCTGATGATTGTGTTGCGACAGCGACATCAGTGAGAGATCAGTTAGTTCCACACACTTGGAGACGCACAGCTTCTGCAGCTTCGGGCAGCTGGCCGATAGCTGACGAATGGACGAATCGCTGATAGTCTGTAAGAGTGAATGAAACAATATAGAATATATATACATATATCAATAAACTAGCTAAAACAATTGTGTAAGTCGAAAGGGATTTGTGGGAATGGAAAAGTTGATGTGTAAGCAACTACTCATACATGTATCTATATCTGATTCATCGACGAATTGATTGATGATTAAAGTACAGAATAAAATGCCACTTACAGCTGCTGCTCGAACTGTTTACTTTAATTAACTAATATTATATTAGTGGAAAATTACACACTTGTTTTTAGCTCATTAAATTTTTAAAATAAGTTTCAAAACATATTCCTGAATGCACAGTATTTGAGGAGCATGATTAATGTATAGAAGTTCCATCGGCTTAAACTCAACTAACTTTCCTAAACAGATTTATACAATATAAGAACTTAGTTCACTTTTTAGTTAATGGAATCATAACATAGTTAAATATAAATGACGTATTATATATTTATAACAAGCATTTATGGTGTTGATTAATCTCCTGCTAAGCTCTGTAACTTATGCCTTTCATCTGTTTCCAATTTTAAAAAAATCTATTTGGAATGTAGCTTTTGTGCTCGCAGTCTCGCCAGATGTAGAGACGAGCTGAACTTTGAAACAACACCAGTTTATTATACTCATTTAACTGTATACCGGGTATTATTTTTGTCTCGTTTTAATTTGGAGTTACCTCACAGCTGTGTAGATTTAGCACCATTAGATCGGGACAGTATTTGGCCAGGCACGTGATGGCATTGTCGTTAATCTGTTTACAACCTTTACTGCTGAACTTTCGCAGTTTGACACAACCGCGAGCCAGCGCCTCGATCCCATTTTCGGATACCAGATGGCACCACGAAACGTTAATCTCCAGTAGGTTCTACAATATGACAAATAAATCAATTTAAACAATTCCCAAACTACTCTATAAAGTCTATTTACCGAACAGCCATCCGATATATACTTAAGGCTATTATCTGTTATGTTCGAGCAGGAGTCCAAATTGATGGCCGTTAGTTTGCTGCAATATCTGCTTATATCAATGATCGAGTTATCTGTGATCTTCTTGCACTCGGACAGATCCAAATGTTCGATGTTGTGGCAGTGATTTGCTAGTGTTCTACAAATACAATTTCATATATATAATTTAGTAATAGTTTGTGAACTCATCATTAACACATACTTGATAGACTGATCTCCCACAGATTGACAACCGCGTAGCGATAGGGACTTGAGAAATCCGCCGCATCGTTGCGATATATTCTCAATCACCGGACCCTGTCGAAACGAATTTGATAAAGCATATTGAAGCATAACGGTAATTTGACTGATAACTTATCAATACACACCTCTATATCACGTTGGAAATCGAACAAATTGATTTTCTGCCAGCTGGAACCATCCAATGCGAGCACATTCCAATATTTGCACACCTGCAATGAACAATCGCATCAATTTAGTGTTATCTTTGTATGTACAAACATATGCATATATATATATGCATATTACAGATACCTACCTGGGCACAGCGGCATAATGAGACGACATCCAGGTAGGAGAAGACACGCAGCAGTACCTCCTTTGGCAGTTGTTTGATTAGCTCATCGTCCAGTTCGGTGGCGCCTAGGAATGTTTGCTGTGAAATGCGACACAGTCAGCAAATGGGTTTAATTAATATATGCATGTGGAGTGATTTTGAATAGAAATTTGATGGGTTTGCTGTATCAAAACAAAACAATTAACTTCGATCTTAAGTGAGGCTGCCCCAAAATATGTTCAAAAACGAAAAGAACAAATTAATTGATGAACAATGCTCGAGACAGAGAGAGAGAGACAGAGGGGGAGAGAGACAGAAAGAGAGATCGAGAAAAAGAGAGAATACAACAAAGATATAGGCAAGGCAGGGGGCGAGGCGAGACTTAGGGCTATGTACAAAATGATAGCCGTGATGAATGACCGCTGAGAGATGCCATATCGAGTGAATATGGAGTGGAAACGAAAATCAAAGCGAGCTTTATTTATTATATATATTTTTTTTTTGTCTTTGTTTCTTGTGTGTTTATCTTACGGGCTCGTCCGGCTCCCCGTCGAACTGCATTTGTATTTGCGTTCCCTTATGATGTAGTTGTAGCTGCGGTACGAAGCCGTTGGTGTTTGTCGCCACCGTACGCTGGCTATGCTGCTGCTCCATAACGCACACCTCGTCGGCTGCTGGTGAAATTGAAGATGCGCTAGACGAGTAACTGGCGCCGACGCCGCTGCTACTGCCGCTGCCACTGCCACTGCTGTTGCTGCTGCTGCTGCTACTACTACTGTTAGCTGCCATTATGCTAGCAATGGGTGCTGCGCTGCCAAAGGTCGCTGTACGCCAAATGCTGCTGCAGATGCCGCTGATTAGGTTTGTGCTGCCACCGTTGTGATTATTATTATTGGTGCTTCCATTGTTGTTGCCATTATTATTGTTGGCGCTCAGTTGTAAGCTCAGATTTCGATTGGCATTCGCATTGTTGTTACTCTCAACGTTGTCGCCTAGCAACTCCGCAGCAGACGCCGGCGTTGACGCACTGACGTTGGTGCTGTTAGTGGCCGTTGTGCTGGTACCGCCGCTGCTGCTGAAGCTGCCGCTGCCACTAATGCTGCTGCTGCCGCTCGGTGGACACAGCAGCTCAATGCTCCCAGCACCGCCTCCACCTCCACCGGCACCGCCGCCGCCATCATCAGCGCTTCCCCTGACGATGGCCCCATTGGGCACAGCACTAATACCACTGCGTGCAAACATCAAGTGTTGTCCGTAAGCTCTTTAAATAAGAGAGCAGTCGCTTAGCAGGGTAGCTTTAATATTTCTTTTGTCCGTTGTCTTTGTTCTTCTTTGAAAGCTTCAGCTGTTCGACTAACGCTCTTTCACTAATAAAGAGAGCGAAACGATGCTTGTCACTCGCAGACGTTTGCGTCTTCGTGTGAATGCACGATTAAATTATTCACAAATTGCGTATTTGGGTATGTCGTGATATGCTTCCCTCTTCTCTTTGGTTTTTGTTTGTCTTTTACTGCTGCTGCTGCTGCTGCTGCTGCGACCGCTTAACAAAAACAAACCATAAATTTTGTGAATAAGACAATCCGGCGTGCTCTTTCGTTCTTCTGCTCTTCAATTAAGAGAGTTAATTCAATGTGAATATCGCTGTCGCTGCATACGATTAGTTCTTCTCTTTTCGCATCAGCTGCACTTTTTGGCTTTTTGACACCAGGAACTCGGTTGTTAAATTGCTTTTTTATGTCTTTGTTGTTTCACTCGATTTCTGCTTTAGCATTACATTTACCTTTATCGCTACTCGTGGCGCGCACGTGAGAAATAGAACAACAGAAATACATAACATTAAAAGACATTAAAATATTGTCCAAGGTTGACGGCGTGACAATGCAAATGGATTTCTTAATAATGTAATATACACACATATATATTTACACATACACAATGGCTAACTGTTCTTTTTGCTACGTACATAATTGAAATGTTGTGCGGGCCCAACTCGCAAGCTTCGCGTTTTGCCGCTGACTGAGACCCAAATTTGAAGACCAGTCAATGATCATGCGACCCCTTCCACTTCCCCTTCCCTTTATATGCATACGTATGTATGTATGTAAATATTTCAAATGTATGGCATTCAGCTTAAATGAAAAATCATCAAAGCCAATTGAAAAAAATTTCAATCGAACGTGTTGCGAATTCGAGAAGAAAAAAATACAATATAACAAACCCAGCTGATTGGAACTTGATGATCGGCTCAATAACTGGAAGTAACTAGCGTGACTGTTATCCAAAAATACATGCAAAACATATACACATACAGATATACACAACTTAATAACATAACAATAACATTTGTCAATTAAATCAATAATTTATATTTATTCAAAAATTAAATTATATGCAAGTCAAAAATGCATTCATATTAAAGCGATCTTTACTTTGTGTACGTGGAATACATATGAATGTGTAAAAACATTTATGGATACGTATTTATGTACATATTAAGTAACAATAACGCTGCCTGATTCGTCATATTGAAGATCTTTGAATTTCTGATTGGAGGACCATGTGATGAGCGACACTTTAGAATTAAATTGAAATTTATATAAATTATATACATATTTATATATAGTTTTATGTACATACATACATTTGTATATTTATATGTTAATTTATAGTATATATAAACACTTCAGACTTGGAACCAATTATATACATAGTCTTATATGGATATGCAATACGCATACAATCAATGTCAAACTCTTTGTGAGTAAAACCAATTTGATACATAACAATTTATAAGGAATCAGCTACAGGGTAAGCACAATGGAAGAGCTTTGCTCAATCAGTGTTCGTTTATCAACACTTGAGCTTAGGGAAAACAACTCAAGAGAGAGCGAAAAAGAGAGGGGAAAGAGTGAGTGAACAGTTATTGGACACTTTATAGCTCGTGTGAATTAATTTCATATTCAAATTCCTTTGCAAAATTCTTATTTATTTAAACTAAACTAAACTAAATAGCTTCAATTCATTTCGCTTGTTTAGGTGCACACTTTTCACTTGCCACAATGAGATGCGACGGTCACCAGATTGCAGAAAATTTGATAATTTGCACGAGGTTGGTACGAAAACTTTTTCGAATTATTTTACACTTGTATTACATATTGAACTTTTATTAAAAATTTTTGAACTAGAATATAATGATGATTAGTAAATATTTAAAATTATATGCATATTTGTTTATTTGGAAATGTTTAGAAAACGTAACTTTATAAGTAACCCACGTATGAGCGCGTAAAAAAAACAAATAGTAAGGTGCGAAGAGAAGGAAAAAGAGTGTTTAGAGAGCGAATGCTTAGGTATGTGTGAAAAAGAGATACTAGAACAAATGTGTTGATCATCTTAAAAAGTAAACAACATTTAAAATGCTCACTCTGCATATCGCACAATGTTGTTTTTTTGCTATTATGGATTGCGACCTCGACAAATGTAATGCCCTGCAGGAAAACTAACTGCACAAATGTATATATGTATACATATGTATATTAAGTACATATTTGTATTAACAAAAATGGAAGCGCACTGTATTTATATAAGCCATGGCCAAATCAAACAGCCAAACCAGTCAGTCAGTCAGTCAGTCAGTCAGTCAGCTGTGTGTCAATTGTCAAGTCTATTGCACTGATACATGCAGAATGTACATTCTGTATGTATGTATGTATGTAAAAAGTACATGACAATCTGTATATGGCTCCTCGAAGGCCACAAGGTCAACGAAAACTGGGTCAGCCGTATGAATATCTGTGCTACATACAGTAACTTGTCTGTATAAATGCGTATACATACATACATTCATAAGTGTGTGCGTGTGAGTGTGTATTTCTGCATGCATGTACCTAAAAGAATTATGCGAGCACGCAAATAACAATCAAAAGCAAGACGCAATAAAAACAATGGGAAAGAATAAAAACCTTATCACCTAGTCCATGCAAAAGCATAACAATTTCCCTTTCGCAATAGTACTACATCTACGTTTGGAGCGCAAAACAGACACCGATAAAGAGCAGAGAACAGCTGACGATACAAAAAAAAAACAATGCAACTGTAATTAAAGTGAAATATGCAAAAACACCAGAGCACACACTCACACAAAAGCACACACACTTCAAGGCAAGTTTTTACATGTCCAGTTGATAACTTAAACGTATAAAAGTCAAAAGTAAATAAATAATAAAAAAAAAAAAAATAAATAAACTGCGCGTACCATTTGTTAATGATTAATTGCTGATGATTTTTCCTTATATATTGCTGTGCGACGTTTTACATAGTACGCGCACTATTTAGCAAAAGAATTTTAAAGATTTATACACAAATAAATTTAACTTTTGTTATGTGGATGTGCTGGAAAAACCTAATTCACACAACCAGAGAAATTGCAGACACGCGAGACAATGACAGCAGCGACGACCGCAACGACGCGTCGACATGGATAACAACAGAGCACAGAATGGTAACTGAGCGAGCAAACAGCTGCAGCTCAAATATACTGCGCTCGGGCCTCACAAATGCATGTGGGGTCACACTTACACTTACACATACACACGCATCTATATACTCATACACACACACACACACACATACAATGAGATACTACAGAGCGCGCGACTATTGCGTGCGCGGGGGGGCGGTGCAATGCACCCACAAAAATAACAACACGAATGTCTCAATGAGAGCGTAGGTATGAGTGTGTGTACATATGTATGTGTGAGTGGCAAAGACAGAGCGAGAGTGAGAGAGCGCAAGCGTTTGGCAAACAAAAACAAATGTCGGCATGGAAGCAACTAAAATGCCACTGCTGCGTTTAAGGCGCCACCACCAACAACACCATCAATGGCTCTATTTTACAAGCATACATGCATATACATATATATTGCATTCACTTTTTAACTGCATGCAAAGAGCTGCCAGACAGTTGCACTTTCATGTCAGCTGTTTTTGCAATAAAAACCCCAACGGTTAAGGCATGCATTTATTATTGTTACTGTTAACTTGTTTTCAGTATCAGCCAGACACAAACTAACTGTAAATGAGCACATACACTAACACATATTTAATCTATTTTAAACAGCTGAGAACGATAGCCACAACGCAAATACAAATCAGACGCCTCTCCATTTCAGCAATTAGCATGGGTTTGGAAACTTTACAGGAGCGTGGGGAGCGCGCTGGCTGTTGCACTCGGGCTCCAATTAGACGTCTATCGCTGAGTCAAACACACTCTTTCCTCACCTACTTATGTATCTATGTACATACATACAGATATACATATATATATATACATACATATGTATAGAAGACTTCAAAAGCAAGAAGTTCGAGACACTGGTCATTAGCTTGGGGCAGACAAAGTGGGCAGCAGCGGTAGTTGGGTCGACGGCAACATCAACGCCAACGAGTTTATTGCACTTTTGCTAAAGTCGCTGTTAACTTGGGTGAAAAAGACAAACAGTGAGACAAGTTCGGGGTTGGGTTGGGCAACAGCCACTTACACTTTTAGGAGCGGTTAGTGCTTGGGAGCAACAGCTCGCAGCGCCAACAAAGACGACGTTTTGACGCTCTGACAAAGAACCAACTTCGCTATAAAAATATATGTATGTATGTATAAAGAAATCAGAAAATGAAAAACATGTGTGTTTGTGTTTGTGAGTACATAGCACAACTGCAATCGTGTATTTGGGGGGGAGGCAGAGCAAAGGGCGGCAATCTTGTTTGACTGACTGTCTCACTGTCTGAAGTTTGTCAGTGTGTGGGTGAGTGTTTTGGCTGATGCGCGCAAACAAAAGAGCAACAACTATGCATACACAAACACACATACGCACAAGCAACAGTCATACACAATTGCATATTCTTAAATGAAATGGCCAATGAGAGCGAAGGAAGCTGTTTATTGTTGGTTTTCGTTTTTATTGCTTTGATTCTTGTCGGCACTGCGCTTAAATTGCATTCCCAGTCAGTCAGCTAGTCAGCCAGCCAGACAGCCAGCCAGCCAGCTAGGCAAACGACTCAACGTAAAGGAAACACCAGATTCTTACACAGGCTTCCAATATGGGTTAGCAATAC
>JBAMCK010000509.1:0-17754 GCA_037075185.1 Drosophila pseudotalamancana
CGCACAGTTTTCCATCTTTTGAAGGTTTTTCAACTTTCAGTTCAAGTTTGAACCAGGAACTCTGAAATGCATAAATTACAGTAGACAAGAGACGAGAAATGTGGTGGGGTACGGGGAATTCCCCCTCTGTTGGGAAAGAGGGAAGAGTAAGAGAGGAGGTTTTATAAAATGTTATTGTATGCGCGCTTTATGAAAAATGTATTTTTTTTATGCAGAATCGAGGCAGAAATTTGCATACGGCTCGGCAATCAAAATCGATACTTGCTACAAGGCAACTGGCAGAAGAAGAGGAATAGATGCAGCTACCCCTAACTACCTACCCTTCTCCCTGTCCAATCCTCCGTCAAATCAGCATAAAAAGTTAAGTAAAATGATAAAGTTAAAAGATTCCATTAATATAGAGAAGAAATTCAATTGACTGCAAAAGAAAATAGTTCAGAGAGGCGAGCAAGTTTTTATAGATATGTAAGTTTATAAATATTGAGGAATATGTGTGTATATCATTAGCATAGAATAACGTCAGATAGTTACATTTATAAATTAGATATTCAAATTTAAGCGCTACTCAATCAAGGTTTTTGTTAATTGTTTATCTTTATTAATTTTTTTTTTTTAATTTACCAGGCCTTTTTAATGCAAGTTAAACATTTATAAACTACAAAAAATGTTTGAAAAACTTTCAATTTAATTGAAAGTCAGTTAAAGAGTAAAAGTTAATACTATACTGTAAAGCTGTCCATGTTAAATCTTTTACAAATAAATATTTAAATTTAAAGTCTTAATCACTCGCCTCAAATGCTACAAGTTAAATTCAAATGCTACAGCTTATCAGGCAGCTAAACTGGATGTCAAATACTTGCCAGCCAAATACACGTATTTGATAGGTTTATTTAAATAATTTAAATTGGCTTTGCTTAAAATGCATTAAAATTCAATTGCTTTAATTTACCACCGAGTTACACGGCATGTTTAATATTTGACAGGTGAATTGCAAATATTTACAACTATTAAAGTTTTATTTATAGTGAAGGAGTTAATTAAGTGTGTATGAAAATACGTGCTGGCTAGCTGCGCGATAAATAGCTGATAAAAAGGTTCAACTACTGAAAAAAAGGAAAACATGTTCCAAATGGTTTTTCAGTAAGTTGACTGAATGATATGTAAATGATTGATAGACAAAAACGTAAAAAGAAAACCGAAATTCAATTAAGTGAAATGCGAATATGGCCATAAAAGAGACAACAACAACAACAACAAATGCGAGTTACCAACTTTGGGGCTTAGCTAATGGCCAAGTTGGCTTCTGCTTTTGGCCATTTGGCATTTAAACGCGTTTGGCTTTCTTCTGCTTTCAGCCCGAATGTCAATTAGGATCTTGTATAGCTGATACCCTTCAAGCAATTCAGCGGGTAGCTTAGTTTAACAGAAAATGTTTGTAACATGCAAATATATTTTTGATTGATTTAATCTGATTAATCATAATTATTATTTCTGATCATTTTTTCGGTTATTATGGAATTTAAGCAACTTTCTTGACATATTTCCAATACTTCGAATGCACGAGCTTTGAAACTTGGCTTGTATGTATATTGTGTAAGACGATTCTCATATTTTTGTATAATCTAAAAGTTTTTGCTATTTGCAATAATACTGTAACTTCCATTTGTTTAACTTTGATAAATAATGATTTTAAGATTTCTTTAAGAATACATATATTGGATGCTTAAAGCGCTAATGTCATCGAATATTTCATGTGTTAAACATGTTGACATCTTTTATCGATTATTCTTATTTTTACTTCAATAAATATTAGTTTGCAATGGGGTATACGGTAGTCGGGCATACGCTGTCGCTTGTGTAGCTTTTAGGCCGGTTATTGTCGACCGGGCTAAAACTAATTAAGCCCGAGTTTAGCCAAAAGCCAAATTTGACTTTGATGAACTGCTCGCATGTATGTATTTCGTAATACATACACGTATATATAATACATATATACACATATACATATATATACATATATACATATATACATATATACATATATACATATATACATATATACATATATACATATATACATATATACATATATACATATATACATATATAAATATATACATAAATATATATATATATCTATGCTTATATATGTATAGCGGGCAGATTAGAGAAAGAACGAAGGCATAGGGGAGGGGCAGGTGCAATATGAGACGCATTTGCATAACAATTGGGGAGCAAATTTTAAAGGGTTGCGTTGCATTAATCTTAATTAATGCCTTGTTGTAGTTGCACTTGCAACACAACTCAAGTAGAGCGAGAGAGTGGAACAACATTTTAATTAAGTGTTGCAACTTGCAAGGATTCGATTGCTGCCAACTAGTTCCAAATGCAGATTGAGGCGCAAACAGGAGGGTGTGGCTGCATAAAGAGAAAAAGAAAGAGAGAGAGAGAGAGAGAGAGAGAGAGAGAGAGAGAGAGAGAGAGAGAGAGAGAGAGAGAGAGAGAGAGATAGAGGGGGAGGGAGAGGGGAAGCGGAAGAAAATAATTTAGCTGCTGCCTCGACCCAAATTTTCAAAATCAAAATTGACGACAAGTGTAAAACAAAATCGAAGAAATTGACACGACTTCCAGGTACCCTACACATGCTTGTTTACAAATCAGAAGGTTTGAATTCTTATAATTTCAATAATTTACTCTAGTCATACATATAGCAGGGTATATTGGTTGTGTTGGCTGACTAAGACTTTCATTCAAAGATAGATTTATAATTGAAAGATAAGATATATTTTTTTCAACAAAATATTTTTAAAGTAGAAAAGCTTAAATTTTGCATTCTAAAAGTTATTAAGACTTAAACTGGAATACAGCGAAATGAAACGGAATGGATACGAAATGGCAACAAACTAAATGCAAAAACTTCTGTTGCACAAATTTGTTGCCTCGCCGGAATGTGAAAAAAGTTTTTAATTACAAGAGAGGGCGACACACATATTTTACAGCCATTAAAAACTTGCTGACAGCACAAGAAGCCCCCCTTTTTTACCTCCCCACACAAGCCTCCCATTAAGCGAACCCCCAACTATAAACAAAACAGACACACAAACACCGTCTCAATTAACTGAAACATTTTTGCATATTGTCCCATAGAACTACGAAACACTGGCATTAAATGTTTAAATATTTGGTATTTAAGCTGTTAAATACCCTATAAAGGAATTAGTATAATGTGTGCTCAGTTGTAGTTCATTTATTATAGATATGTATCTTAAGGACCCAAGGAATTCTGAATTTGCTAAATTTGGTATGTGAGCTCTTGAGTAGAATAGAATTAAGTATTTAATGATGGTAAATGAATATTATCTAGCTTATAAAAGATATCTGTCTTGTATATAGAATTTGGGATCTAGACGAACTACATTTGCCTACATATGAGTAAAATAAAATTAGGGATTTAATGATGGCAAATGAATATTATCTATTTTATATGAGAGATCTATCTGTTTGGATCCATGGAACTCGGGTATTTGAAGATCTGGAGGTGTTTTAATTTGGTAAGTGGGTTCTTAGCTAGAATACAATCAGGTATGTATTAATTCTAAGAGAATATTACTCATTTTATTATAAGATAAATGTCGTATGAAGTCAAGGAACTCATAAACGTACCGACTGAAATATGTCTAATTTTGTATTATATATACCTATTGTATCCCAGAAATGTGTTTTATATTTGCATATAATACTATACTGTTCACTTAATAATCAGTCAAAAAATCGCAAACTGAAAAAAGAATGCTAATACATTTATTTTTTCTATTCTTAAAGGTAATTTCATTAAAATACCAAAATATATGAGCAAGAACTTGACGGAAATTCGCAAGACGGAAAAGCTTAAGCTGACCATTTTTGATAAGAATAAGCAATTCCACCCTGAGTTTTATGTCATTTTGACAGTAAGTAAAAAATTCTATTTTAAATTTGAACAGAATGTAATTAAACATTTACAGTCGAACAATACTCGCAGAAACATACAAATAAACAATAATATTTATACTATATAATAACTATAGAAAAAGAAGAAGCATTTTAGGCAATATGTGTGAGGTTCAAACACTGCTCGACGATCTGGGTCAGACGTTCAACAAGTTCAAGGAACTTCGTCGAGTTGAAATGCTGAAACTTTTTGGTCAGGTTCGCTGCTGCGACTGCGGCCATAGGATCCGCATGCTGGAGGCCCGTCAAAAGACATACAAAACTCAGAGCGGTACAAGAAAGTTACTAATTGCCTGCTTAATCCTGATGATGTTTCTCCTTATCGGTTGGATCTATCTGACAAGGAGATTCAATCACGTCTCTGCCTTTGGCAGCGGCTCCTGTGTGACCACATTCTTCTATTCATACACCGATTGCGAAGTCTACGCATAATACTTTTAGTTCACTGGTCTAGTAATAGATCTGGATCTATTTCATTAATATACCTTCTTAGTTATATTTTAACTGTATTCTCTCTCTTATTAGCATATTGGTCTATGAAATATTTTAACTATTTGGTACTTCAGTATGAAATGGTTCATTGAATTGAGCTGCGGAACTAATAAAGTGGTCAGTATACGTTCATGAACAACAATTCCAGTTTAGTTATTTACTAATGCTATATTTGTTACATATGTGTGTGTCACCTGATATAAACGCTCAATCATGATCACTTATTAGCGAATGAACTACTTTACGGAAATGTTCACTATTCGTTAAGAAACAATCGAACTTTTTTAATAAATTGAGCTCGAATTCTAGATATACATATATCCATTTAGTTCCGTATAGGAACAATCAGTTTCGTAGTGCTATAAAGTTAAATATCTTTCTAGCACATAGTCCTAGCTATTATATCAGATTATGATCAATCCAAAGACCTATCCACAAGTGTCCAAAAATCCTCGGAATTCATTAGGTCTACAATAGAAAAACTTGATGTAGCTTTAATGCAATACAATTCGCAGCATTAAGGTTAAAATATCTTTAATTTAGCTTGTATACATATTATCTACATATATATACATCTTCTAACTGTCTCCCAGCCAAATTCGATCAACAGAGGGCGCCAGCAACAAAACACACACGACTTTCTAAAAGCCTAAAAGCAAATTTCTTCGCAATTCACTAAACAGTAACAAACAAAAGAAGAAAAAGCAGAACAAAAAGCAATGCTTAACGCAAATTGCGCAAACACTAACATAAAGAAACAACATGCATCCCCTCACAGCCACGCCCCTAGCCTCCATTTGAAGCTAAAATCAACATTTAGTCAAAAAAAAGTGTACAAAATATAAAAAAATAAGCTAAAAAAAAGCAAAGAAAATGGAAAATAAAATCAACAAATGCGCAGCACAAAACTAAACCAGAGCGCAAAAAGAGGCGTGGTGACGCCCACAGCTTTTTTTTCTTCTATATGCCTAGATTTTTTTTTTCTGAATAGTTTTTAGCTTTTTTTCATGAATGGCCGCAAAACGCGGCTCAGTTCCGTGTTTTTGGAGGCGGAAGGCGACGAAAAGCGGGAGGCGGGTGGGGGCGTGGCTGTGCTCGTTATGCCAGCCGACACTTGAAAGTGTTGCCAGCTTGTTTTATATGTTTTCAACAGAAGCAACAATAACAGCAAACAAAAGCGACAGCCGTGCGACATTAATTGAAGTTTGTTGAACCAAAAGCTATTTGCATGGCCTCCATTCTTAATGAACTAGCCACGCCCTCTGCCCCTTTTCTATATCTTCCGCTTTATTTTTATCTTTATCTTTTGCTGATGGCTGTTAGATAAATCCAACAACACAAGGAAGAGGAAGAGGAAGAGGAAGATGCTTTTTGTCACGCGGTTCAATTTTGAGACGTTTTCAAATCAGCGAAGGAGCTCAATCAAAGCTGATTGATGGATGGACTGTCTGATTAAATGACTTAAAGATAGGATTAACAGATTATTATAGTTAGTCGTGTGATTAAAAGTGTGCTACATCATTGGTTGAGCTATTCAGTGTTTGAATTGGATCGGTATAAAAAAAAAACTGACTTTGTGATTGTTGGAATGCATAACTAAGTAACTGATTAATGCACTGATTGATGCACTGATTGATGCACTGATTGACTGACTTACTAATTGATTGACTGACAAGCTGAATGATGAGTGACTGGCCAGTGAAGAAGCTGTCTG
Source organism: Drosophila pseudotalamancana (assembly GCA_037075185.1). Lineage (NCBI taxonomy): Eukaryota > Metazoa > Arthropoda > Insecta > Diptera > Drosophilidae > Drosophila > Drosophila pseudotalamancana. The sequence continues at coordinate 6,197 of JBAMCK010000509.1, forward strand.
ATTAAGTGATTAACTAACAGATTGAGTGACTGATTGACTAACTCATTAACTTATTGTGAAAATTAATAGCAGTCGGAAATATTTTTCAAAATATTTCATCCGTACAATACTAATCATACCCTATAGAAGTAATTACACCTATTGTGCAATTTAGTTCATTGTCTTAGGTACGTGTGAATTTTCTGTCTCTCAAGAGATTTTCATTTCAATTTTTCCCCGTGTTGCGCATTTTCCACCATTTGCATTAATGATGCAATTTTATTTTTTTCGTTTTTTTTTTTTGCTTAAGACAACACATACTCTCTATGTTTTAATACCCTGAATTTAAACACATACATAAAATGATGAGTAATGATGAGCGGTATTAACTTTATTCCCCTAAAAGTTTTCGCAGTATTACTCAATAATAAAAATCATTTCAAACAACATTTATTTTAGAGTTTTTTGATTTATTATTTATTTGTAAATGTTCAGTTTGCAGGGTAACTAATAGTCGGGTGGACAAAATGAAACACTTTTACATTTGTTTAATAACAGGGAAATCTTGAAGAGCTTTTTTGGCTGTCAACTTGAAAGGAAATGCTAGAATCTTTGCCCTGCTAACGAATTTTTTGGCCAAAAGAACAAAAAATCGGGTTCAATGCGCTACAAAATTTTTTCTTTTCTTTTTCCTTAGGGTTTGTCTACTTATTCTTGTTCTTGTTATTGTTCTTCTTCTTATTCTCATAAAGTTGACAAAGTTGTTGCACAGTCATTCGAGATGTTCCCGCGCCGTTGCACATTGTTTCCTCATGGCCACGCCCTCTTTTACTTTTAAAAGGGCGGTAACTGCAACTTTTACGATTTTCCGCTTTTGGAAATTTTGTGACTTTTCTTTTTTATGCTTCTGTTGCCATTAAAATTGAAAAAGTTCACACAACAAAAATGTTGATACCCCTCGTTTTTTTTAGTGGCTACGTTTGGGGCTTTTTTATGGGTCTTGGGTGGTCGGTGATTGATTGTAATTGAAAGATTTGCGGTTTTCTCTTTAAATTTTTTCTGTTAAGTACTTTTTAAATAATTGTGATATTTTAATTATACTAGCTTTCGTCTATAGATTCTGTCTATGGAATCAGTTAGTCGATCATTTAGTACCTTAGTAAATCCATAATAATTTAGTTAATCAGGCAATCGCTTAACCAATTTTTTTCTAAATCCGTCAATCCGTCAAACACTTTAATCAATAGTTTTAACAGCACATACATATTTGCTGTACTAATTTCTCTTATGAATAAATTTTCTTGCTCTAAACCTGTCGGCGTTGCCACTTAGGCAACATTTTATCTAGCTGGCAACTATTCAAGTAGAATGCGGGAAATATAATTGTTTCTTTTCATATATTTAAATTTAAAATAAATTTAAATACATTTGTCTAGCCTGCACGCTACCAGGGTTGCCACTGCAGGTAATATTGTGAATAGATGGGATGGCTCTACAATCAATTTCGTGTACATATATACATTTATGTTTTATATATACCATTTCTCAACAACTTTTATAGTTCTTGAAAGCCTGACTGCTGACAGAGTTGCCAAATTTTATATTTATTTTGTCACCTGGCAAAAATAAAATTGGCACAAATAAAATTTCAGTTTTCTTATAGAAAAAATATATATATAATTCTTATATATATATATTTATATGTATATATATATATATATTTCTTTTCAAACTAAATTTGCATAGATTAGCGTTGCCACCTTTGGCAATCTTTTAGCCACTTGGCAGTTCTGCACACAGAATCTATTTGCTCTTGTATTAGAAGTAAACAAATTAATATTTGCGTTTAATTTATACTTAATTTACATTAATTCTTGCGCGTTGCTTTTAATCTCAAGTCTTAAAATTGTGATAGCAGGCGCCAGAGTTGCCACCCTTTGTGTGCAAATATTTGCGCAAACAATTTCAACTAAGTTTCCACTCGAATGCTGACAAAATGGCCGTCAAGGATCTTAGAGGTCGGCTGCGGGTGGGCGTGGCCGACAAATGGGCGGTGCAAGACGACAGAGGCTGTGGGCGTGGCTGAAATTGTGGCTGGGCTTTTGGTCTATCCCGTTAGCCGCTGGCTGTGTGCCACCTGTGCGCCTCCGCTTGCCAACCCCCACCCCTCCTCGTCCACACACCCTCCGGTCACTCTTCACTTTTCACACACATACACACCTACACACACCTACACACACACACACACACACACACACACACACACACACATATGCACACTTACCCACGCACCTCGTTTCAAGGACACTTTGGCTCCTCCATCCCTTCCCCCTCTTCTTCTCCTCCTCTTTTCTTTCCCTCCTCCTGCAGCATTCTTCTCCTTTGCCACATACATAAATCAACGCCGTCTGCTTCGACTTCCGCTTTGCTTCTCCCTTCCTTTTTCGCTTTCCTCTTCTGCTTCCTCCCTTTCTCTCTCACTAACTCTCTTCCTCTCTGTTGTTTTGTTTAACTGTCTACTCTTTTCTTGCCTCCCGTCTTTTCTTTCCTCCTCTTCGGTACGACAATAAAAATGGAAAGCAAACAGCAGCAACAACAACAAATGAAAAGCAACACTCGAGCCGCATTTTCTAGGCTCCGATTCTAGGGTTGCAAATATTGAAGGTTCATAAAATTGTTGAAAATACTTTTTTTTAGAGTTCTTCCGACTATTTAATACCCTGTTCTTAGTACATTTGTATTAAAAGTATTCTAAAAGTAAAATATGAGACATACATATCTATATGAGATAAAAAATTTAAAAATTTCGAAAGACGTAGATAAATTATTAGATGGAAAGATATAGAATAATAAGAATAAATATCTGGTCAAATATAACGATAACGATAGAAATACATACATATCGGGAGAAATCTTTATTAAATATTAATTTAGATCAAAAAAGTATATTTAATAAATATGATTCAATGACAATAGACAGCACATATATTCACATATCAATAGTATATATATGTGTATATAGTATATATATTGTTTATATCAGTCATATACATGTCTATTATATACATCTCAGTTATCTATATCTACACTTTGTTGTGAAAATTGAAAATATCTTACGCAGCTTCAGTTTGCTTTTTGAAACTCTCCCTTTCTCTCCTTCTCTTTGTCTCTTTCTCCATATATACATAAATAATTATACAAGTTCTTCTTCTTTCGATTTACAATTGAAATCGTTGCTAATTTTGTACAATTCGATTTGTTTTCGTTGTTTGCCCTTTGAAATATCCTAAAAAGCAATTTTTATTGCGTTTTATCCCTTCGTTTTATGGACCTATTAAATTCGCATAACTCTTCAATCTATTTGGCATTATTCGGCCTCCCAATCTTCCTCTTTCTGCTTTCCTTATCTTCTCTCATGTTTTGTTTGTTTTGTGTAAACACATTTGTCCAAAGGGTTGGACGTGAAATTCTAAGAAGGGGGATGTAAAAAATTGGGGGTTTGCATCAAGGGTTGCGAAACGTCTTGGCTGCTTTACTGATTGATTGATTGAGTGGTTTACTAGCGTGAGCAGGTGACGGCAGGCAATGAAGTTATTTGAGCAGGTGCAAAATACTAAAAAATAATATTAAAAAACTTAAGAGGTCCAAGAAGATGTTAGAGAAGAAGTAGATTTGTCGTTAGATATAGTTAAAGCCATTCCAAGATTCAAACTTTAGCTAGGGAATTACATAATAAATCTTAGCTTATGTATTTTATTTATATTACATTCTATTCTTAGAGAAAGTCTATTAAAATGTTAAAGAACTGTATGCAAAGTATTTCTAGCTTTCCTTTTTTGTCTCAAAGCACTTTCAAATTTTCCATTCAAGGGGTAAACTGCCTTTTTATAGAGTCGGACATCAAAAGCATATTGCCCCAAAGGCATTTCGACGTCCAGTTCCAGTTTCTTCAGTTCTTAATCAACGTATGGAAATTCATGGCAACAGCATTTACTACAAAAAGAGTGCGAACATGCGAAAGTGAGTGCTGCCCGACTAACAGTTACCCTGTAACGTGCGGCGAGCAAAGCTCTTTTGATCTAATGTTTTTTTTGTTTTTTTTTTTTTTTTTTTTTTAAATTTCGCTATTTGTATGTATACCATTTTTATCGATATTATTGAAAACGATATAACAAAAACTAGATTAACTTTTATGGTAAACGATTTACTCTTATATTTATGTAAAAATTTACATCTCGAACTTTTGTAATTCTCGAGACATAAGCAAACACAGAACTAATACACCCCTCCTACACATTGACAAGGGGTACAAGGCAAAAGCACAAAGGGCAGCACAAAATAAAATTCGACTTTAATATTTTCAGTTGTTGTAGTCGAAGAGCTTCACAAGATTTCATGAGCTGGCAAAATTGTTGGGCCAAAGATTTCCGAACGAAACCAGGAACAACAACAACAACAACAAAAACAACAACTATACATTTGCGTGGGCGTGTCCCCGCCCACCTATTAGAATCAGCAAAGAGGCTGAAAGTGAAGTCGAAATGTTGCACAGCTCAAAGGGGGGCGAAAGTCATTGGTGAGGGGCGTCTTATATATATATATATATATATATATATATATTTATATATAAGTATATACATGTATGTGTAAGTTCTGACTGTAGGGCCTGTTGCTAACAACCAGGAAATTTGTGTGCTCAAAGCATATTAGTTCGAATACCCTGTAAGCAGTACAATAAAGTAGGTGCATTGTTTATGGGGTTATGTTAGAAAGTTTTAAAATGTAACTTAATGTATGTCTACATTCATATATTTAACAGTTGTAAAGTTGTTGAGCAGCTTAAAATGTGACCAATGTTAAATACTCTTTTAAAGCTTTTTTTTTATATTACGTAGGCTTAAAGTCACATTTGCAATTGCGAAATCTGAAAAATGTACAGTTTTAGCTGCACAATTTGAGATCAACCAAATTTGCATTCTTTAAAAATATAAATAATGAAATAAAAAATAATATATACAAGTTTCATATAATTTGTAGACATTTACAGTTGTAAAACTATAGCCAAATAAAATAATTTTGTAAACACAATTTTAGAGTCCCTTTAAAATATCTCCTCTTTTAACTGTTTAAATGTTTTTTTAAAAATCGACTTTAAAAATAAATTTTTTGATCTTTTAGAATTTTAAAGGGCATTTAAGTAAGTTACCAACTTATGTGGAAGAATAAAATTATCAAGTATACGGCATGTGTGCTGCAGGAATTGTTGGTGATGTTGCTATTTGTTGTTGTTGTTAGAGTTGTCCATTGTGCACAGTTTTTCAAATGCTTTGCGGCTGCATAGGGCAGCAGAAACAACAACTAAAATATTTTGTTTTTGCTGCACAGAAACCGAAAAGAGGACCAAAAAAAAACACAAAAAAAAAAGGAAAAACTTTCTGCAGTTGGCAGCGGCTGCTGCTGTGTGCCATTTCTTGAAGCGCCAACAACAACAACAACGATATGAGCAACAATAAAGGTGTTTGCCAGCATGTTGCCAACAAACCCAGCAACAACAACAATCGCAGACAACAAAGCATAACGGCAAACGTTAAAAATGCTTCAAAAGGAGCAAAGAAAATCGATAGATTTTGGCAGATACACACACACACACAAACGCATACATATATATAAAACAGGGAGAGAGGAATACCAATACGCACGCACATAGACACACACACACACACACACACACGCATACAGACGAACGCACACAAACAAAAGGCAAACTTCCTGAAGGCAGCCGGCGACTGTTTTTGCCAGAATGTTCGGTATACGCCACGTTGAACAGAGCGCGCAATACAGCGAGCGGCAGTGAGAGCGAGATAGAAAGAGGAATAGCAGGTTGAGGGGCGAGTGATACCACAAAAGGGAGAGCAGAAGCAGGCGCAAGCCAGACGGCTAACGGGAATGGGGCTGTCAAAAAAGCTCGAAACCAAACAGAATGAAGAAGAGAGTGCCAAAGGCAGACGAAGAAAACGGCGAGGGGAGGGGTGGAGAGGTGAGACACAGAGAAAGCAGAGACGGCGAGTGGGGAGCGAAGAGGGGCTGCATAATAAAATGTTGCCGGAATTTGAATTTTGATGATGATTATTATTATTGTTTGTTGTTGCTCTTGTTCGTGTTGTTGTTGTTGTTGTTGTACATAAGTAGTTGCGGCTCAATGAAAGCAGTCTCAAATATGTGCACAGCGCTGTGAATAAATAAACATAACATGACAACAAAAACAAAACAGCAACAACAACAAAGTAGTTTTAATATCCTGCTAAGCAACAGCATTTACATTAAATACCCTCGCAATCATTGAAAAGCGAGCATATTGATTTGCTGCAATGTCTGTCTGTATGCACGAATGCCTCAATCTCATGGTTTATCAAAGCTAGAGACTGACATTTTATTTGTGGTTCTCCGTTTGCTTGTTATCGATAACGCAATTTAGTATTTCGACCATCTCGTACATCTTTAAAACTAAACTCAACAAGCTTATTATATATACATATACTCAGTTAAAGGAATACCTCTCCCTAATTATTAGGAAAAGCCTCAATTTTGGTATGCATGTACATGTGAAAATTCTTGTCGCCAGCGTTGTTCGGGGTTTAAGGTATCTGTTCGTCGACTAGTGTTTAACATGCTTATACTAATTCACAGATTTTGTGGTTCATTTACGATTCATATTGGTTACTTGCTTATGATTGATTATGATTGATTGCTTATGAGCAGCGCTTGAATAACTAAACTGAACAATGTATCGTTCATAATGGAGTCACTGCCAATGAAACAAGAAAAGTAGTTCATTTTGATAACCCACCTAACAGAACTTCTTCTGAACTATAGTAGGAGTCTCTAACGGTTATCCTTATATTTAATCCTATCCTAACTAAATTTTCTACAATCATTCATCTTTTTAGATTTGCACGCTTCTTCTAAGCTTGTCTCGTATTCTGTTTGGGTAAGCCTTTCGCTTTGCTTATCTAATTGCTTCTCATTTCTCAGTTCTCGCAATCTGTAATCAAATGAGTGAACGATAGAGTCAATTGCCTCCTCTTCGGTTCCACAGTCAAAGTTAATTTTCCATCCAATTTACCTGTTTGTTCGCTCTTCCCTCTGTCCATTTGGTTGTTCTTTGTGCATTGAACATAACCCTTCTACCTAGGCCCACCCCCTTCCACATACACATTGTCCTTTGACCCCGGTGGCATTTGGCATCCGCTTTTTGGTGTCCAGCGTTCGTTTTAATTGCATCAGTTTCGCTTGATTTAACCGAATCGCTCGGATTTAATATTATAAATTGACACAGTAAATGCAATATCAACGGACAAGCAAACACACACCTTCACACCTGTACACACACACACGCAACCACAAACACACACACAAACACACCCAAACACACCTACACCTACACACCTGTCCAGGATAATCAATGGGAAAAGCTCTTTGGGGGTACTTTTGCAAGTGGGTCAGAGGCATTAATATAAAAAAAAATGGAAAATGGAAGAGAAATAAGAAGATAACACGCATACATTAACAAGGGCTAGACTATGTGGAATACTCGACTAGCAGCTACCCTCTAAATATGAGAGCTTAAAGTAAATAAGCAGAAAATTTTTAAAATTATTTTAAATTCAGTTATCATAGTTTCTCTTATCAATACTAATATGCTTCTCTCTTCATTCTCCAATTGCCTTTTATTGCTTATTGATGCTTCTCTATGCTGTTCATTCAGTGTACAACTCCTCAGTTAGTCGAAGAGGGAAGCCTAGGAGCTTGACAGCGCGTGCCGCTTCTCTAATTGCTTCTCACTGCGCACGTTAGGTGTCAAGCTAAGCGGGCGTATGCATTGCCACGCCCACTTTTGTGTGTAACGGAAATGTTGCCAACGAGACGGACAACAACAACAACAATAAAAACAATTCACAACGGGATAAAGGCATACAATGTGACTTAGGAAGAAGCAAAAAGAGTCAGAAAGTGCAGGCAAATGAAATTTCCCCTATTGCACAATGGCAACACCTGGCGGCAGTTGGTCGCAAATTGCAGGAACAAGCGGAAATGTAAAAGACAAAACTCCTTTTGTTTTCGCTTCAGTCATGAACTGCAATTGGAACTGGAAGTGGAACCAGTGAACCAATTGCATCACTAATGAACCGCTAATGTCTATAAATGTGCACCACAGTTGCCAACTTATCGCTAAGTGTCAATAAAACAAGTTGCCAACTAACTTGGCACAAAAGCTGTCAAAGCCAAAAAAAAAATAAATAAAAAATAAATCACTTTGGCCAATTGCCAGAGATTTGTTTTCTTTCTTCAAGCAGTTTCTCTCTGATGACGATGCTGATGATGACGATGTTGCTGGTGATGATCTGAAAGCAATGTAAAGTGTCACAGCTATTGAGTAATTGACATATGCATTGTCTCAGTGTCTCATTGTCTCATTGTCTGATTTTCTCATTGTTTCGGTAAAAACTTCGGATACACGCGAATTCAAAGTTTTTCACAGACTTCCTCCGAAAGAAGTTGGGAAAACAGCGCTCTTATATAATATGGTTGACAAACAAAAGAAATTGCGCTTAGGCGTTTGAACCTATGACTATCGAGATATCGAGAAATACTTTAATACTGATTAATTGAGAATATTGAGAATAAGCAGAAGAAAGGACTTATAGAGTTGTTGGCTGATTGACATCCCTGTTACTTAGAGTAGACTTATTGTCTATATATCTAATTGATTGATTGATTGAATATATGCTTGACTGTATGACTAGGTGTTTAACAAATCTTTTTACTGACTAATTGAGTAAATTATAGGATTATTGATTGAGTGATTGTTTCACAAAGAAACAGAGTGTCTGGTTGGTTAATTGATTGATTATGGAATGATTGAACTGAATGTCTTACAGACTGACTGATTGACCAACTTGACCAAATACTGACTGTCTGGCTGATTAATTGACAGTGATTGATTGACCAACTAATTAATGTCTGGCATATTTATAAATAAATTATATGAAATACTGATTTAGTAACTGATCGATTGATTGAGAAACTGACGAAAATGCCTCGCTGATTGACTGGCTGATTCTCTATGTTATAATAACCAACAACCCTACAACCAGACCTGTTGCTATGATATGTTTAAATCCCGTTTCAACAAGGACAAAACTTGAGCAAAAATTCTGAGTTCAGGCAGAAGCCTGTAACGTGTTGTCAATTAATCAAACCGAATCACAGCGGAAATAAGACTGAAATGGAACGACAACAACAAAGTGAGGGAACAACTTAGATAAGAGATGAAGCACAATGTGACAGCTGTCAAAGCAAAGCAGGATTCTAACGGTATACAGATTGACGAGGGCTGAGAGCTTAATGCGAATGGTAAAATAAATGTCTAAAGGAATGCAGCAAAAGATAAAGAGAGCAAGACAGAGAGCGGGTGAGAGCGAGAGGGAGGGTGTGAGAGAGGGTAGACAAAGAGAGAGGTGTTTGAATTATCAAGAAAACCACCCGAAAATCTCGGCGAAAAAGCGAATTTACAAAGGGGCAGCAGCTGCTGTTGCCATAACAATGATAATGGAGAAAACGAACATGATGATGAAGATGATGATGATGATAATGTGGAGCAGTGGTGAAGTGTTGCAGCGGTATTGCTGATTGAGAAGGGGCCAGAAAGGGGAGCATAAAGTTGCGTTTAAACGGATTTCATCACGAGGCACAAAATTCAATTTAATTTAACGGCAAAGCAAAAACAACCCCCCTTTTAAGCAGCCAACAACAACCCCAGTGGCGGGTAGCAAGAGGGCGGTAGTGGGTGTAGGAGGGGTTGACTAACAAGGGTGAAGGGGGTTGCTTAATAAGAGAAAGTTGAGTATGCAATTTTTTCTTTTAAGCGTCGCTTTAGCGAAGGCATCATTGAAATGCATTGATTGATCGATTGATTGAGGGCTTACGTGACTGACAGACTAAGTGATTGACTGATCTCTTTTTTCCTTTGAGCTAAACTCTTAGTGATTGACTGACTATTTTACTGAATGATTGATTGACTAATTGGTTGTTTGACTGACCAACTGACCAACTGACCAACTGACCAACTTACCAACTGACTGACTTACTGATTGTCTGGTTGACATTACTAATTTAATGCTTTATAAATTTAACTAAATGATTGACTTACTGGCTGAAAAACTCATTGATTGATAAACTGGCTTAATGATAAATTAAATTTATTTTTGTTTTTCCATTTATGTTATTCCTTCCAAATATATTTCACCCTTTGCATTAGATGGCAACCAATTAAACGACTTAATCCGATTAACCCCCGAGCTAAGCCACCAAGAAAAAATCATGTGGCAACGCTGATATGATCTGGCAGCACGCTTAATTAGAACACATTTGCATATCAAATTCAACTGCTAAAAGCAACAGTTGCGCCCTTTCTCCCCCTCTCCTTCACTATTTCTCTAACTCTCCATATCTCGCTCTGTCTCTCTCATTCTCTCCTTCCCACTTGTCCATTTGTCCATTTTGTGGTCAACCCCTTTGGTCACTCAACACATAATTTCATCAGCTCTTCACGCTTCTCACTTTTAATTAAGTTAGTAATCTATCGCAGTGGCCTTTGAGTATAGCTTCCCTCTTCTTTCTCTTACACCCTCTAGCTCTCACTCTCTCTTTCCCTCATAGTTTTCATTTCTTTCGTTAGATTTTGTTTCTTATATTAATCCCATAAAGTATTTATGTATATTCTTGATTCAGTCAAAAGCCAGTCGACTGAGCCCTGTTCGTCTGTCTGCATGTCCGATCTCAGCATCTATCAGAAATAGAGAGTTAAAATTTTATATGTAGGTTCTTCTATGGCACACGCAGTTTGTTTAAAAAAATCGATAACTCTTTTGGTATGCTTGTTATCGATAAAACGTTTTAAGTTCTTCGTACTACTTAAAAGCTAGAGACATTATTATATAAATTCGGCTAAATTTTAAAGCCTCCCGTATCTTTTTGTCTGCTTGAAACTTACATTTTTAAACAATTTAATTTGTTTTAAAGTTGCTACATGCTGTAGCTCCAAGCCCAATCTTTTTTATTTGGATGATTAAATAGTTAAAATAGAGCTCGTAACTTGGTTTAATTTGTAGTTAATCTAAAGTTAAATCGTTGTTAATTTGAGTCCAATTGCCAATTGCGACGAAGCACTTGAATTTTTGCATTGTCAGGGTCGGGCATGATATGCCATTTAGCACCTGCCCAGCCAGACAGGTGTAATTAAACAGTGTGTAAAAGAGTGGAAGAGAGTGAGAAAGGGAAAGGTAAGTAAAAAGGTGAACTGCAATGCACAAGTATGGCAATAAATCTTTTTTATGTGTGTGTGTGTGTGTGTGTGTGCGCGCTGTGGTAGGTGTTGGTTTGTGTGTCTGGTGTGTGTGTGTGATAGCATGTGTGTTGAAGGACAGACTGCAGAAGCATTTAAAAAGCGGAAATCAGTCAGACGACATAAATACGCATACAGCCAGAGAATGAGAGCGAAACACACAGTGAATAAGAAA
>JBAMCK010000510.1:0-52500 GCA_037075185.1 Drosophila pseudotalamancana
CGCCTAATGAGAGAAAGAGTGTGAGAGAGGCATGGACCAAATGATTGACTTTTCTTATGGACATGGTCGACTAGTTATACGGTTACAATTACAGTTAGAATTACGAGTACAAATTAAAGTGTTGTTTGTATTCGAATACTAGGTGCTGCCCTCTATACAAGCCCCAATATTATCACATATTCGTGTGGGTGCGTGTGTCGTTCCGTCTGTCTGTCTATTTTCATTGCGTGTGTGTGTGTGAGCGGAGCAAAAAAAAAAGCAGGCGGCGTTTGCATTGCCTTTTGGTCTATTGTGCAGCCGTGCAACATTTTGACTAGGTTTTGAATTCATTGATGGGGCTTTTAAGCCATGGCTTTCGACATTCTTGACTTTTCTACCAGAATTCTTTGGCTTTTGTCTTTATATTGACACATTTTTGCTCAAACTTTGCTGCCGGACTCGATTGGTTCGGGGATTTCAGTTGGCTGGTTGGTAGGTACAAAAGTTCTTGATTTAAGAGACAGAGACAGAGAGACAGCGACAGAGAGAGAGAGAGAGAGAGATATATAGAGAGAGGGAGAGAGAAAGAAACAGAGAGATTGAAATATGTTTGATTGGGTTAGTTTTTTGGATGCGGCTTGTATTTAAGTAAAACACTGCCACCACTGCGTATACGCAATCTGTCAAATGTTGACAATTGCACTTGTATTCGACTGTCGTTTCTATCGGGATGTTCATATATAACGTATACCTATTTACAGCACAACGGGATATATGCATATATACAATTCGATTCGTATTGCCTACAATTGAACAAAAGTCGACAAAGTTTAGCTCTTCGAGTCTTTTTACAGTGGTGGTGCTTATGCGCATTATTATATAGTATAACGAGTATTATATACATTGATTCTTACGTAATATATATACGTAAGTATATCATTGGTGCCGCTAGGGAACTAGTCTGGATCTGGTACTGGATCTGGATCTGGTTTGGGTTTCGGTGTTCCGGGCAAAGGTCCTTTCATTGTGAATATTGAAATATGGTGGAGAGAGAGAGATAGATCATAGATAGATACATAGATAGATAGATAGAAAGAGAGTTGAAAACGAGTTCTACACATTACGCTACACGTAAATATGAGATACGGGAGTGACTAAGTATACGGGGTTATAAGATTTGGGAGTCTAAAAATTCTTACGATTGATTTCTGATTGCGTTTGAACCAAACTACTTACATACGCATCTATTTACATACGGATGGGTATGCAAACATATGTGTTAAATGGTTTAGCAAGTACGTTTCGACTTAGCACTAACTATACAAGTAATACGACTGTTATACGTATGTACGTACAGACTTAACTAGCCTAAATTACAGTCTAAAACTGATGCTACGCTAGGCGATTGTATGTATATGGTATGTACTTAAGTTGAGCTTAGCCGGTATAACAGTATAACAGTATAATATTATAACAATATAACAGTATAACAGTATAACAATATGGAGGTATGTTGAAATACATAATATACAAAGCTAAAGCGTCACAGAGGCAACGTTTATAGTTAATACAGATGTACACAAATCCATAGACACAAATATATACATATATATACATATATTTGTATCTATATTGTTAGGTACAAGGAATGTATACTTATGTATGTATGTGAATTAACGCAATAATGTATATGAAAACCAAAAACTCCTTCTCTTACCGCCTACATATACATACATACATACATACATACATACAATAGATGGTATGACAAAGAGAAGCATACATACATATATATTTGTTATACGATTGCAAAATGATTGATTGAACTCTTATGTATGCAATAAAGATATTTAAATGTTGATATATGTATAATAACTATATAATACAATTGATACATACATACATACATACATACATATGTAGGTATATGCAGTACATATAATAGATTGCTGTGGATGGTTAAATACAATGGTTAAATAACACAAAAGAAATTTACATACTGGCTGGTATAACAGTTAGCAGAGCGCCGCTCTAAGCGCAGTGTGAACAGTTAAATGGTATTCAACACAGATGCAACGCCGATAACAAAAACAATAAGTGTAAGACAACAAACACACACACACACGCACACACTCACACACACACACATTCGCCACACAGGCACACTAACATTCATATATATAGTATGGATATATATATATATATAGTGTAGAGGCTCTCGCGCAAATAGAAGAGCGCGCTTACAGTTAGGCGTATAAGAGTTCGAGCTGCTGCAGCAGCAGTTCAAATGCGATCGTCGTATACGCACATAAATACAGTTAGTGCAGCAAAAGTAAGTTAGCAGTTAGCACACACACACACACACAGATAGACAGAGAGAAAGACAGACAGAGGAGAGAGAGAGAGAGAGAGAGACAGCGAGAGGGGAAGATAGAAAGAGTGGGGGAGGGAGGGAGGTAGGGAGGTAAAGAGCAGTGTACTTGACGTTGTTGCGAATCGCAGCTTCAAGCTCTGGCAATAAAAATAGGCAAAGCAACAACAAGAGCACAGCTGATAATCGACGACAATCGCAGTTGCCTTTGATTAGTTTGTATGATAGAATGGAGCCTTGCATTTACAGTTAATACATATCGTATATTAGAAGTTGAGAGTAAGTATTACAACATTTATTAGTAGGCTTATGCGAACACATAACAAACCACGTATGTATATGTACATATATGTATGTTTATATAATTACGGCATTTAACACAGCCGATGTACAGTTATGTACAGTCATTTATACAGGGCTGCCACACTGCTACAATTGTACCAAAAATAGTACTCATATTTGTTACTTGTTGGTCAATTAGAATGGATTACAGTTAACTTCAGTTATTATATATATTCCTGGGCAGATCGGAGAAAATACACCGAAATATAATTTAAATTGTTTTAATTCCAAATATTTAGGTACAATATGTATAAGGATGTACTTTAGCAAAAAATAAACTCTTTTGATGGATAGAATACGTTTTTAGGCCAGAAGGCACATTTGATTTAAAGGCAATGGTACATTGTGGCACAATTATTTTTGTTAGGTGGCAACCATGCACTCACTCACACGCATTCACGCACACATACACTAGCACACAGCGACTGAGAAAGAGAGCGAGCGCAAGACACAGTTACACGATAACTATATAAGAGAGAGAGAGACACAGAAAGAGACAGAGACAGAAAGAGAGAGAAAGAGAGAGAGAGAGAGAGAGAGCGTGTCCATTACTTACTTTCATGCCCTCCCATCGCGAAACGGCGCGCAATGGCCTCAAAGCGCGTAGGGTCCGCATCGAGCGGAAGGCGGGCACATCGTCGGCTCCGGACCAGACCGCAGCCAAATTGATTAGCGAGAGCTAAACGACCGTTACACAGGTAAATAATATGTGTGGAAGCGTAAAGAGCTTTAGAAACCACTCAAAATCGAATGCAAACTCAAAATTGTAAATGAACTCAAGACTCGAGTGAAATTCAAATGATTTATATTGATATATTGATATATACATACATACATACATATATATTTTATCTATATTTGCTATATGTATATATATATATATATGCGTATATATGTGTGCAGATTGCAGTTACGGCTTAGTCTAAACTAAATAAATGACTAACTAGGTTAAAACTGTTATAGTCTAAAATTGGCAACTGGGTTTTATACATGTCTGCTTACGGGTTCACTGTTATACTACATTTACATTTACATTTACATTTACATTTACATTTACATTTATTTAGTATATTAATCTCCTAACTGTTAACCGTTATATGAATTGTTTGCAGCTTTCTAATTAATTGAAGTTTAGAGCAAAAATAAAAATCTGTTTTGGTTTTCTTTTAACATATCAATAAAGTCCAATTGTCAGTCAGTGTGTATACATATATATTCAATTTTTTTTTTTTTTTTTTTTGTACAGGTGTTTGTTTGGTTTGGTATAGATTTATTTAATTTTTTTCGTAGATGTTTCAATTTGGAATCTGTGTTTCTTTTCTTTTCTTTTTCGTTTTGGATTCGATATAAAGTGTGATTCGGATTAGAATTCGGATTCGGATTCGGATTCGGATTCGGTTCGTGATAAGTAACATAAAAATAGAGAGTCGAAAGCGTTTCTACATGGCCAACAGGATGGACTTACCATAACAATCACGAAATCGAGCCAGCACCAGGCGTTCGTGAAGTAGACCTTGAAGCCGAGAGCCAACCACTTGATCAACATCTCCAAGAAGAATATAACCGTAAATATTCTGTCCATATAGTATAAAATATCCTGGAGTATGGGTCGTTGCGGCAGATGTACATCTTCTAAAGCCTGTTTATGTGGACGGGGGATCGTTGATTGGTTGATTGGTTGGTTCATTGGTTCATTGGTTCATTGGTTGATTGGATGATTGGTTGACGGGGTGTGGAGGGGGGTATTCAAGTTATTTGTAAAAGAATTTTGCATTACAAGTACATACATATATGGTATATGGTATCTAGAAGCAGTATTTGAAGCTAGATAATCATAAGCAATATGGTAATTAAGTAAGTGGCCTTACTCTCATATTTGAGTATCTACACTTCATTTATTATTATTATTATTGTTGTTATTATTAGTATTAGTGTTATTATTAAACGCTCTTTTGATTGTTTTTTTTTTGTTTTGTTTTGTTTTGTTTTATTTTTACGCAAGAAAAAAGGCAAGTTTGTCTTCTTCTTCGTTGACGGACAAATCAAAGTCAAACGCAATTAAAGAAAAATTTTCAAAGAAATTGAAGACAAAATTCTTGAATCTCAAAAATCTAACCTATTTGTATATATATATATATATAAATATTTATAAATATATATATTTTAATCATACTATACAAAAGCCCTAAAATACAATGTGCCAAATGCCAATGCGAAGGTTTTGACCTGTTGACCTTAAGCAAAGACACAAGCCGTTTGACTGGAATGTGCCTAAGCTTAGGTCAAAGGGCAACAATTTTGAATGCTCACCGATCTACATTAAGGAACTCAATGAACTCAATAATTATATTCAAATGATAATTAAGTTAAGCTCTACTGATAGCAACCGACTATGATTAATATTTATCGATCACATATATCGATAATTGTCGACCATGTTGCACATGATCAATATTTGTCAATCATATAGCAGATGATCAATTTTTATCGATCACATATCAGTGTATCGTCGATATCGATCATATCGCAAGTGTTTATAGAATTACATATTTCAAGGTCGTAAGCAATTAGGCTTTAAGCATTGTGTTGTGTGTTGCTAACAGTAAAAGCTTCTAGGAAAAGAATAGGAACATGTGGAATTGTTTAAACAATTAAAGTCTAAGCTAAACTATGCTGCACTAATTAACTTTTTATGTAAGATCAAATCAAAGGAAATCAAATATAAAATGAAGCAATCAACTTTGGTAAAGTTTAAGCGAGGCTTGATTAACTACTTAGAATTTTCATTTGGATTTTCATTTAAGATTTAACTGAATTAATCGTTAATTGTTAATTTTATTTTTGTGGAATTTCAAATGGTTATTTGTAACCATTCGAAATGGCAAAAATATTGGTCAAAAATTTGATGTAATTGTTTTCTTTCTTTCTTTTTTTTTGGTATTTTAAAATTAAATTTTTTTTTTAGTTTTAAGTAGTTGTAGTTGTTGTCGACTTACCAAAGCTAAGCTACTCATTAAAATCATAGTGATAACAGCTGTTTCAAAATATTTATTTTCAATTAATTGAAAAGTTTTCAGTCGTAAATTGCCCCATCCTTGCCAGAACGGCGAATCTTCGTCACCGGCTAAGATCGGAAATTTCTTATAGTAGGAATCGGGGCAGCAATCAGCTGGATATTCATCGAGTATATCCTCATCGTTAGCATGTATTATGATATCACCATCAAGCGGACCCTCCTCGCATTCGCCCTCCTCATCGAGCTCCTCATCGAGGCCCAAATCCTCCTTGCTGGCATCTCTCTTCTCCTCGCCCTCCATCGTTTCGGCGCTTCCCTTGTGGCTTTCGTCCTTGAAGGCTCGATTCTTATGGCTACCATATGAGTTAATGCTGGCAGTGTCGTCGTCCTGTAAGGACAAACCTCTATGGTTTAGCTCGTGTTCCAGTCTATTGTCTTGGTGGTTAATTGAGTTGCCAATCATCTGTATAATTATTTATATATATATATATATATATATATAGATTTATATATATTTTTATATTAATATCATTTTTCGATTTCGTTTACGATTTCAATTTCGATTTCGATTTCGATTTCGATTACGGTTCAAGTGTTCGGTTTCAGTTGCATTCGTTTCGTTTCGTTTCGTTTCGTTTTGTTTCGTATCGAGTTTAAGGATCAGTTTTTGTTTTAGTTTTTTTGGTACACACATACATAACGGTACATATATAGACAGTTATATGTTTAAGAAAATATATAAAAATGAACGAAAAGGAAATGAATAAATAATATAAATCAATTTGTTGTCGTTAAGAAATTAGTCTAAATATTTATGTATGTATCCATATATATATATATGTATATATATTAGAATAATATATATATAAGAATACATAGGCAATAGTAGATGTTTATGTATATATATATATATATATATAGATATATAAATATATAGATCATTATAGCAGCAAATACTTTGCAAATATTTCGTTTTTCATTATGGCAGATCGGATAATGCCGACTTATATATTCATATATATATAAATTACTAAGTTTGGAGCTAAAGTAGTAACTGAATATAAGGATTATATAGAGCCTAAGCATATTCCCAATTATCAAATGTTTGCAAAATATTCTCATATTCAAATATATATATATATATATATCCATATATGTATATAGTATATGTGATTTGATCGAATATACCATATCTATTTAGCATACAGATATCAGTCTAGATTTTTTGTATATATGTATCTCCATAAAGTATATATATAATTATATTTGATCATTTATCATATCTACTGATATCGGAATGGATTTTAAATATATGTATAAATATATATACATATTTATATCTATAAGAAATCGAATTGTGATATTTACCGTTGCATTATTTAGATATTTGGATTTCTTGGGCTTATTGTTCTTCATATCGCCGTGAATGGTAAACTCCATGCCATCCCCGATGGCGACTTCCAGCTGCGTTTGCTCCTTGATACCCTTCTTGATTAATCCATCCACAAGGATCTCGTCGTGTCCCATTTCCAATTCGTTATCGCCATGTTCTGCAGATATACAACGACACACGTTCTTGCCTTTTCGTATCCGATATTTTTTTCATTTTTTTTTTTTTATTTTGTTTTTTTTTTTTTTTTTTTTTGGTTATAGACATTTAATTTTCGATATGTACATGTTACACAATATTGATATATGGCGCATATATAGCATGTTTACATATACATATATATAAATATATATATGTGTATATATATTATATATCATATATATACGTATATATATGGGTTGTACATGTATGGATTGATGATGGAAATCATAAAGCGAATTCGCATTAATTTAACAAGAAGAAGAAGCAGTTGCCGTTCGCATTAAAGAGTTGTCATTGTTGTTGTTTTTGTTATTGTTATTGTCATTGTTGTTGTTGTTGTTATTGTTATTGTTGTTGTTGGTTGATCGTTATAGTTAAACATATGCATATACACATACACACATGTATAATTCATATAAAGATTTTTTATTTCATATTTTTTTTTTTTTTTGTTGAAGAATGAGAATTTTTTTGTTTGATACGTTTTTTGTTTTGTTTTTTTGTTTTTGTTTATTTTTTGTTTATATATATTTTTTAATGACAAGCCACATGACATAAATGAAAAGAATAAAAATAGTTATGCGGTTAATATCAAATTGGAATCAAGTATTTGGTTAACGACACACAACGGAACACAAAACATATCGTAATTATCGATAAACGATAATAATTTGATAGTTGATCAAGTAAAAAGTGATATTCAATTGAATTCAAGTTATTTTTTTAACGACACATAACGGAACACAAAATAAAACGTGATGAACTACGCGTTATCGCATCTGTTCGTTAATCGATAACAAATCGATTGTTGCGAAGGTAAAATTGCTTTGTACTGGTATTGGAATAAATTTGTTAATTAACGACACAAAACGAAACTTAAAACATATTGTAAATATCGATGTCCGATAATACAATAATCGAGAACTGATTAACATAATCGATAGTTCGCAAAGTAAAAAGTGATATGAAATGTGAACCAAGTTTTTAATGAACGACACTTAACGGAACAGAACTGTTCGATAATCCATAAAAAAAATCCACATTTCGCAAAGTAAAAAGTGATATCAAATGGAAATAAATTTCTTGCTTTACGACACATAACGGAACTTAAAAATGCACGCTTGCTCGACTGTTCGATAACTGATAACAAATAGATAGTTTTCAAGGTACAGTTGAGCAAACGCTACCGTTGAACAACACAACAGCGAATAACGTAAATCGCATATAGCATATAGCATATAGCATATAGCATATAGCATATAGCTAACCGATCTGATCCGGGCTCTCAAAGGAAGAGCTGCAGAGTGAGATGGAATGATCGCTAAATGAATTTCTGAACTAATTATCGATTAATTAATATGAAATTGGACTCAATATCAATGTCAATGTCAACGATCTCTATCTAGAAGCCAGTCGGAATTTAGGAATATTACATATATACATACAAAAGAAACTATTCGAGTCTTAGTTAGGGCTTACAATTCTGGCTTCTAGATTTAGACTTAGGTTTTACATAAGAGCTAAGTTAACAGTAAATATAATTTAAATACAACTGAATGAATGGAATTTTGTGGTGCTAACGGTATTTTTTTTTTTTTCGAAACTAAATATGCAATATAAAAATAATGCCATACATATACATTATACAATATACAATATACAATATACAATATATAATATACAATATACAATATTCAATATTCAATATACAATATACGATATACACAGACAACAATAATATCGAAAATGAAAAGTTGTTCATTTAGTAATAATCTATATGAAGGATCGAATCCACTGTTTTACTTTCAATTTATATAATTTCCGTTACAATGGGTATCTATATAATTATATATTTTGCATCTTTCAATCTGAATGTCAGCTAGCAACAAATTCAAATGTATATATATATATATATATATATATATATATATATACATATATATATACATACGTATAGTATATATTATTTGTTTAATTTCATGTTTACCATTGAGCAATTCGCTAATGCGGGAGCAAAATTGATTGATTGATTGATTGATTGATTGATTGTTGTTGTTGTAACTGGCTTAGAGTGCAAATTTTATTGTTAAGTACATGGAATTGAAGGGGGAAGAGGGAGAGAGTTATGTAACCGATCCGAAGAACATTCATTCTATGTGAACATAATGTGAGAGGGGGTGGGGGTGGGGCTTAACCCTAAATACGAATGCGACGAATTTCAAACTGTTAGCTAAACGTACATACATGTACATATGCACATAGTACATACATACATATGTACAATATATATGATGCATACATATGAATAAACATACATACATTGGCATTTATATGAATATAGGACATACATATACATACGTATGATTATGCTCACATATGTGCATACATACATATGCATACGCATACAGACATACACCTACTTAAGTAAGAGTACGAGAACAAGTACGAGTTACTGTTCAAAAGGTTTATTTGAATACAACAGAAATTGGAAATATAAATTTAAAAAAATAGAAAAAGAAAAGAAGGAAACCATGAAGAAGAAAAAGTTAAAGGAGTACAAAATTAACGAGAAACTCTTTAAAAGTCGAAATCTATCTAAATCAAATGAAAAAGTCTTCTAGCTAAATACGCAACAAACTAACTCTAGATATATGACGAGACTACAGATCTATGTTATATATAACTATATACATATATATATAGTTATATTTATGGTTAGAATATTGATTTGGGGATTATGAAGTGGTCGGAAATGTCACACTCGGCGCAGTTCTTGATGTCCCCGTTGCACATAGATATAGAAACAGTTACATACATACATACATACATACATACATATATACATACATACATACATATGTACATATGAATAGTCCCATTGAAGGCTTGAACAACAACAATTATGTCCAAATCGAACGGAAACCGAAAAAAAAATCAGTTAATTAGAAAATGATTCGATTCGATTGGTCGATAAAGAGATTTATCGATTTTAGAATTACTTAACATGTGGCATACATATAGATGGAATAGGAGGGATTACAACTGGTTAACTAACTAAATTGATTTTCAATTTTTGATTTTTGATTTTTGATTTACGGAACATTTCATAACGGTTACATTTTTTTTAATTTTTTGTTTAGACGAATTGGATTTTGGTTAAACTAGATATTGAAATTTGTTGGCCAATTGTGAATTGAATTGAAGGTGAACGCAATTATATATATATATATATATAATCGATAATAGTAATACATATTATATAATTAAAAGTAGCTTAAGAATTGAAAACAAGTGGATAAAAACCTTCGCTCCAAATCCAACTGATCTGGTTGATCCTCTCACCTGATGGTTGATCACTTATTTGATTTGTCAATTTGTTACGTATTAACTTGAAACAATTGGCAACATTACGTTTAACCCAACTCTTAAATCGGCCAATACGATTAAAGGCCTCCGCTATTTTATTCGTATCATTATCGGCAGTCGGAGCTGATAAACTAGATGATCCGAAATTTGACAAAAGCAAAGCTAAGAAAAGGTTAAGAACCTGAAAAACGGAATACGTTAACAATTAATTCAACTCAAATATATATATATATATTTATATAGAGATTGTATTACACTTACCACTAGATTTCCGATTACTACGGTGGCCAGGAAGAATGGAATACAGGAGACATCGCCCACGTACATACAATCCCACATGGACTCGATCCATTCTCCGCATAGAACCCGGAATACTATCATAAAGCTGTGCATAAAGTCCGTAAAGTTCCAGCGTGGCAAATCTCCGTCCGGAAATCGGTCTTTGTGATCTATACAATACGTTAATCATTATATAGATATTTACATATTTATACATTTGTATATGAATGTAGAATTTTGTGTATAGTTTTTCATATTATTGTTTATCATTATTTTTTTTCTTTTCTTTCTTTTTTTTTTGCGTGTTTCTTCAATTACTAAAGCCACATTTAGAAAGCGTGTGCAAATTGGCAGCAGCACTCATTGACAGTGTTGAAAAATGCGATAAAAATCGTACAAAAAAAACCAAAAGAAAAAGTAAAACAGCACAAAAAATAAAAAAAATTGAAAACAAATTGCGATCTGCCTTAATGCTACAAAATCGCAGATTTGCAAATTTGCTTTTTCAGATAAACTAGGAAAAAAACGTTATAAAGAGAGAGCAATATACATATATATATATAGAGAAAGAGAGAGAAATAAGCAAGAGGAAAAGTGTTGCTCTTTGATCGCTAATGTACTTACAGAGGCCAAAGGCACGAGCCTGGAAGTTGGACCCAAAACTTAACTCAACTTAAAATTGAAAACAATTAAAAAAATAGCGCAGCGCAAATTACGAAATGAACAACACAGATATTTATGATTCTAACTATTCTGTAACTTGCGGACATGTCTTTCGTAATACGCCGAGGCAAACAGAAAAAAAAAATAAAACTATTATTAAAGCTTTCGCTGCAAACTTCTCTTTGATTCGTGGTTAGAGATTTGAATTATGGAACTTTTTTTTCTCTATTTTTTAATTTTTGTATTTTCATTTTAATTTATTCAAATCAAATTGGACATATAAGGATTTGCATTCGAAATTTAGAAGAGTTTTTAATGTAATTTCTAAAGATTCAACAAAATTAATCATTTAAAAAACACTTTGATTATTTATTACGAAATTTTTGAATAATATATCATCTATGACATGCTAAATAGGATTATCGATTCGCATATGAATCTTTACATTCGAATTTTTATCTATTCTATTGAAATTCAATTTTTGTCCAAGTGAAAAGTTTGAAAAAGATAAAAACATTTTGCACCCCTGATTACAATAATGAAATTAGCGAATTTTTGTGACTTGTGCTAAAACACGTATTAAAAACACACACAGATATTTAAAATAAAAGTTACATTATTAATTACAATTAATAATAATTACGAATTATTGATTAATTAAATTGCAATTGCTTCAGTAAAAAACATAAATTTCTGCATCAGAATAATATTTCTTTCTATGATCTATTGATACACACATTAAAGCTGATACACTTAAAAAATTTGACTAGAGTTGCCTGACTAAATGATAAACAAACAATTTATTGAATTAAATATGAAACTTTACTCAAAATAATATATAAAGTAACCAATTGTTAAATTTATATTTGTACTTCAATTTAATTACTAATAAAGTATTTGCAGTAATTCAGAATCAAACTATCAGTATTTAAAGTATCACAGAAGTAATTGCAGTAATTAAGAATGGAACTAACAGTCATTGAAAATCTACCGAAGTAATTGCAGTAATTGAGAATCAAGCTAACAGTAATTGAAGTACTACTGAAGTAATTGCAGTAATTGAGAATCAAGCTAACAGTAAATCGAACTGAAATAACCTAACACTAGATATTTTTACTATGTATATATAGAATATATGTAGACAGATATAAAAAAATAAAGAAGAACACCCACAATATAAATGAAATAGAACAAAAACGAAGGCACATCGATAGAAGCTGTTGATCTGAAGGACTTACCATGATAGTTCTTTCCGAACAGTTGCATCCCCATCACCGCAAATATGAAGATGATAATGCAAAGTACAAAGGTTAGATTACCCAATGCACCCATCGTTCGGCCCATAATCGAAATGAGTAAATTAAGTGTTGGCCAGGATTTGGCCAATTTGAATACACGCAGCTGCATTTCGAATTGCGAATAACGAATTTCGAATTGTGAATTTCGAGTTTCAAGTTTCGAATTTGTTTTTGGAATCAATTTGTTGATTTTTACAGGGTATTTTACAGGTTCATTTTGTCATTCATAGAATTAATAATTCAATTGCAAATGGGAATTGTTGATTGTTTTTTTTTTTTTGTTTTGTTTGTCATTGTTGTCATTATCATTATTATTATTATTATTAGAATTGTTATTGGCAGTAGTTTTTGTAAGCCGGGCAAAGCATAAATTGGAATACAAAAGATATATTTTTATTTATGTAGCAATATGTTTTTTGTTTTTAAATATGCAAATAACGATAAACTATGAATAAAAAGCTACGAATGAGACCGTAGTTAACGATCAAGCACAGCAGCTCGAATGCTGTGCATTTTTCAATCATTCATACAATTCATTCATTCAATCAATTAAATTTCCTGAATCAAAGCAATGTGTTTTTGAAATTTAAATAATGATTAATTTTAAAGCATCAATCAATAACAGTTCGATCACAGCTCACTCATTCAATCAATCAATTAAATCGCTCGCCTTTGATTAGCATCTTTAATTTTGTTCTTTCACAAACATATTCATTTGTTTAAATATTGCCTCATTCATTCAGTCAACCAATCAATCAATTGTTCGATTCCAGCTAAAATGCTGTTCATTTATTTCACAATGATTCTATCATTCATTCCTTCACTCATTATTTCACTCATTCAATCAATCAATCAAGAGGCGTCGCTTTTATTTACAATACCTGCTGTTATACTTAACATAAGGGTTAAAAATTAGTTTGTGGATTATACAATAGGATATTATGTTTTATACATAAATATATATATTTATATATATATACATATATCCTTAACAAAGTAACGGAAACATACATCACATTCAAGTCGGCCATTTTAATAAAAATAATCGATATTTCTATCGAACGTGTTTATCGATTTGTGGTGTTTTTGTCGCGGATTTGCGAAGCTCAATGAAAAAAATGGAAATCGAAATGCAAAAACCGTGCCCAAAGCATTGCTTTAAGTTATTTTCTTTGTTTTTGCTTTTGCTTTTGTTTTTGTTTTTACTTTTTCTATTGTTTGTTTTGTTTTTGTTCGGTTTGTCGAATTTTTATTTTTTAAGTGGATTTTCAGCTATTTGCTATTTGTTAATATTAAAAACTTTGCTTGGCTAAAATTCAAAAAGGAATAACCGAAAGGAAAACTTTAAGTATTAGAGATTAGAATAAGTTAACTTGGAGCAAAAAGTTATGTAAGTTAAACTAGAAAAATGCTTGGTACGAGAGTAGATTAAAAAAAAATTAATAATAAAAATTAAAAAAAAAACGTTCTAAAAACTTGCGAATTTTTTTGTTTTTATTTTTGCTGTGGTTGATTTTAAAACATTTTTTGCTTGTTTTCAATTTGTTGAAGAAATTGTTTTATTTGATTTATTTTTAATTGAGTTAAATTATTAATTTGTATTTGTAATTGTTTTGCTTGATGCGTTCGTTCATTGAGAGAAATAATACCTGTGTAGTTCTTGCCAAACAATTGCATCCCCATAACGGCAAATATGAAGATTATAATGCACAGCACGAAGGTCAAATTTCCGAGAGCTCCGACAGTGCGACCCATTATCGATATTAACAAATTTAAGGTTGGCCACGATTTGGCCAATTTGAATACACGCAGCTGTAAATTGGCAGGACATTAGGTGTGTGTATGTGTGTGGGTGTGGATTTTGTTTTTTTTCGTTTGGGTTACGGTTAAGAGATCGTTGGGATAGTCGGATTTGAAGAAGTACGCTTTAGTAGACATTACATTGCTTTGAGTACAGTTTGTAAATAGAGTGAAACCCGAATCATATAATAATCGTATATATATACATAGATATATAAACAGTTATATATATGTATATACGGTTCATAAGACTACCTTAGTTCCTGAGCTAATTAGAATTATTGACTTGGGATCGCATTCGGGCTCGAGATTCGACAATTGCTTACCAAACGAAAAGAACGTAACACGGACAGTCCTTGAACTCCCTCGAGGCCCAATTCGAGAAGGGATAGAGCGACGATGATGAAGTCAAAGATGTTCCAACCCTCTTGGAAATAGTATTTGGGACTCATGGCCATAAGCTTCATAGTCGCCTCTATGGCAAAGGTTGCGGTGAAGAACTAGAATAAAACAAATATTTGTATATGAATTTGATCTAAAAGTCCCTGAGTTCTCACTGATTGAAGTATTCCAGGAATTCAATAAAACTCAATTCAGATACGATTTCATGAATTCAATGGAATGATAAAGATCCCAGCTTTATTCATATGTTATCAATGGAATAATTCTAGTATTCCATGAATTCTATGGAAATCAATACATGTGTATATGATTTCGTGAAGTATTCCAGAGAAATTGTAGATTCATATATCATATGTATACTGAACTCTAAAGTATTCCAAAAATCTTGAACTCAATTGCTAGATAAACTTTTACACATATCGATTGACTAATTCGAATGTTGGAAAAATTCAAGTATTCTAGAGATCTTTATAAGAGTGAATTTTTAGACAATATTTTATACATATAGAATTTAATCAATTCAGGATGTCAAAGTTAGGAATTGAGTTGGCAAATTTGTTTACACATCTGATTGAATAATTGCAGAGATCTCAATGGAACCATTTAAGAGATATCAATGGAAGTTAATTTGTAAACTTACGTAATTTCCACTTTTGAGAACACGCTCCATTTCCTTGTTCATATCGTGATGATCCATGGCCATGAACATCGTGTTAACAACGATGCACAACGTGATGAATAGCTCTACGAACGGATCGAAGACTATTAACGAGACCCATTCCTGAAATTTCAACCAAACCCAGCAGCAATCCCACACACAAAACACATCGATTCCTTTAAGGATCACTTCCAAGGCCTTGTCCTTGAAGGTGGGACCGTCCTCGTCGTCATCCTCTGTTGGGAAATAGTAAACGGAGACTGAACCATACAAAAGTTTGTTATTAGTTGAGATTTGACCAACTTTGACTCAGCCAGATTAGCAGCTTGTTTTTTTATTTTGTTTTGTTTTTTGTTGTTTTCTTAGCAGATTTTCATACGATTTAATTTCGCAGTTTTGTATGAAAGTATTTCTTTTGAAATACTCTTTGAAGCTTCATTGCATTGGAAATTATTCGTTAGCTTTTCGTAAACAGAAAGAAAATGAGGAAACAAACACTTACGCGCAGTGTGTGTGTGTGTTTGTGTCTGTGTGTGTATGTGTAGGTGTGTTTAAGGGTGTTTAAGTGTGATTTCGAAAAATAGAGAGGCTTTTATTTTGGAGCGCTGTGTTTACTATTCGTTTCGAGTGGATTGTAAAATAGTTAAAAAATCTCTTTTGAAGACACAAATCAATACGACTTTTAGATACTCTACACTTTACTTTAAGCAGCTCCATTACCGAAAGCTATTCTGGAATAAACTACGTGAGCGCATGGACTAAAAATACTAAAAAATGTATTTAATTGTCATTGTTTATAATTAAAATTTGTACTAAATGAAAAACTTTGGATAATTTTTGTTAGGTCTGGTCACACTCTCACTAATAATCATATTGGACAATGAATAGAAACTAACTATTCTGTCGATACTGCCTCTTGACTTAGGTGTTGACTAATATTCAAATTAACATATGAGAGTAAGAGATAGATATATATAGAGAGATATATATATAGAGAGAGAGAGAGAGAGATAGGGAAAATGGATCTCATATGTAGATTGACATAAGCGCGAATCATATTCCAATACAAATGTTAAGCGTTCAGTTGTCAGCGTTTTAATATGTATATCAAGTATCGCGAGTTAATTACAAGTAATTACAAATAATTACAAGTATTTGCAAGTAATTACAAGTAATTGCAATTCATCTAATTGCATGTAATAAGAAATAATTACAAGTAATTGCAAGTAATTGCAAGTAATTGCAAGTAATTGCAAGTAATTGCAAATAATTACTTGAAGGGTGAATTGTGACGAACTACGGTCTACTGAAGAAGCATGCGTTATAAACTATATAAATAACTATATATGTAAGTTTTTAGGTATTTGCCTAAAAGATAGCCAAAACTTAATTTAAACGCAAGCAACTAAAAAACAAAATCAAAATTATCTAAAATACATAGTCAAGAGTAAATATTTATTTATTTCATAGGCAAAGTTATGTTAAAGGGCATGCATTAAGATTGGATTATCAAAAATCAATTACGAGCGAACTTTTTAATTAGTGAGCAAAACGAAAGTTAAGTAAAATTATTTAAAGTTAAAGGCTAAAAGTTGTTGCTGTGTTGGCAGCCTCTCTGTTTTTACTGTTAGTTTGTCATTACTTCAAAGCAAACATGTTCTCAATTTTTATTTCCATTTCAATTAAAGAATTTGCTTGTCATTTAAAAGCAATATTAAAACTTAACTGAAAGTATTTTAGTTTGGAATTTTAAATTCGGAACATGCCCGCCTACTGATATACATACGTATATATATTAATTTATATATATATATATATATATTTATATAAATATGTATACATGTACTGTGTTTTGTTGTGCAATTAAGCAGCGCTTACGGTGAACGCAACGGTGCAGCAAGCTAAAAAGCTCCAATGGAGGAAATTATCGAAGCGCCAAAAAGTGTTGCCTACTTTTAAGGGCAGCTGCAAAGCGATTTGCAAAATATGTGTGTGAGACTTTTGTATCCGTGTGTGGACTGTTTGTGTATTTGTATGTGTGAGTATGTATTTTGGCATACTAGTATATCAAATCACAAGTATGTTTAAATGTATTTTGGCTGGCTTGCTTTTATTTTATTGTAAATTCATAATTTGGTTTTTGATTAAATATTTGAAATTTGTTTTTTTTTTTTGGTTTTGTTTTTTTCTTTTGTTTTTTTTTTCGCTTTCTTCTGTTAGCATCAACGGCATTAAATAAAATGGACGAGTCAAAGAAGTCATTCATTTGGGTATAAACATATGTAATTATATTTATATAGGTTAAAAAATATTAAAATATTTAAGTATGTTTTTGCTTGAATTCTTTGTTAAAAAGTAATGAAAAGTAAAAACCAAATAAAAATAATGAATATACAAAATGAACAAATGTATGTTTTTAACCATATACCCATACACATACTATATAATTATATAGTATATATATGTTTATAGTTTAAATGTGTGTGAGTTAAAAACTTGCTAGCAATATTTTTTTAAATTTTGATTTTTGTAATAAATGAAAAAGAATGAATTAATATGATTAATTATTAACTGATGCACAGGCCTAAGTTCCACATGCTAGAAATATTATTGAATATTGTTCAAGCGATCAATCCATTAATTAATTAATCAATCAATCAGTCAATCAGCCAATCAGGCGGCCTTCAACGCACACAATTCATGCGCATTCGTTCATTTGTTTAGTAAAAAAAACTCTTAAGCAACGTTTTAAACCAATAAATATGATTATATAGTATATATATATAATGTATATTATGATCTTAAGTTTCTAGACAAAATCTCTCAGACAAATTCGCTCGTCTGATCAAAATAAATTTGTATTTGATTTGATTTAAGGCAATTATGAAATGTGACAAAATGCAAATCGCATTATTGAATATCGCTGACATTCGAATCGGAGCATTAGATGAAAGTCGTTAAACAGTTAGATTTTGATAGTTTATAACATAGTAGGAAGTAGAAATAAATAGAAATCTATGAGTAAAAATCCGTTGTCACAGAAACAAACGTTAGTCTATTTAAAAGTTCATTGTATTCAAATAGCCAAAAAAGGAAAATGTAAGTTTTTTTTTTAATATATTTGGAAAAAAGAAAATTTGCTTTTGTACTTTTATTTACATGAACATTTTTGTTTTGTATTTTGTTTAGTTCTTGAAACGAAAACAGAAAAAAAAAACAAAAACAAAAACAAAAAACAAAAAAGAAAACAATGCACATGGAAGAGAACACAAAACAAACGAAAATGTACAAGACGATCGATTTCAATATATATATAAAATATAGATATATAGATATATTTAATGGATATGTTAAATATACAATGTGAACAATGCAAGGCGATAATACGAAAGTGGAATAATCGATAGGAATCGATTTAAAACGATTATAAATCGATACTTACCACCGCGATCACTTGCTCGACTGTGCCGACCCGCGGCTTGCTCAATAATATCATTCAGGACCATAACATCTAGAAACGAGCGATAAACAGAAAGACAGAGAGAGAGAGAGAGAGAGGGAAGTAGAAATAGAGTTTAAATATGCAAAAATTTTTGGCCATCTGGCAACTACCTTTCATGTCGACTACCGTTTGTGTCTGGACGGGCTCAATAAAAGGATTGTCGTGATGTTTGATCTTGCCCGCTTCGTCCGTGCACTCCAGGCCGATTTCCTAATACAAATACACACACATACACACACATATATATATATATATATATACATATAATCATTATCATTAACTTTCATATTAACTGAGCTTACGTAGTCGCGATGCTCGACCTTATGATTGGTGTCCAGGCAGGTGGTGCCCCCATTTGTGGCGCCCACTGATTGATTGCGTGTATTGCGATTGCGTAACTTGCTCTCCTTGGTCATCGTGCTGACCCCCATGACGGCCATGCCCCCAAGCAGATCGCCGTGCGAGGTATACGATATGCGGGACTGGTGCGAGGTATACGACGAGTGCCTCGAGCCTAAGATCGATAAATATACCGATAGTGGTCAAGTGTGAACAGTGCATCGATTTGTAATTTCGACATGAATGAATGCGAGCAAAGATAATCGATCGATCAAAAATAATCGATAGACGCACAGTATATCGATCAGTTGTCACCCACCTAGATTGCCATAATAAACGGGCACTATAATGGCTCCATTCTCCTCGGACATGGGCGTCACGGCATTCGAGTCATCGGCGTATGGCAAGTGTTGCTGTGCATCCTGATATGTTGACAAAACCAAAGGCTTGCGATCGCTGCCGGGAATTCCGAAACGGCCACGTCCATTACGTATCGTGTACTGAATTGGCAGTATTCAATACAATTGAGCTTAAGATTAGTAAATTGGCTAAACACACGGCTCAAACTGTTTTAAAGTAGCTGTAGCAGTATAGGTAGTAGAAGTAGTAGTGGTTGTGGTAGTAGCAGTAGTAGTAGTAGAAGCAGTAGTTAGAGTAGTAGTAGTAGTAGTAGCAGTAGTTAGAGTAGTAATAGTAGTAGTAGTAGTAGTAGTAGTAGTAGTGTAATATCAGTGGGTGTAGTTTAGTAGTAGTAATAGTAACGCTATAAAAGTACTTAGTAGTAGTAGCAGTAGTAGTAGGTATTTGGAAGTTGTAATAGTAATAACTGTCAGAGTATTTAGTACTACTTTACAAAAGTAGTAGTAGTAGGTACATAGTATTTACAAGTATTTGGAAGTATTGTACTGGCAGTGAAAGTACTTAGTAGTAGTAGTAACTACTGCAGTGACGGTAATTATTAGTAGTAGCAGCAGTAGTATTAGATGCGGGAGCATTAGTAGTAGAAATAGTAGTAGTTGTGAGAGTATTGTAAAAGAAGTAGTTGCAGTGGCTGTGAGATTAGTTAGAAGTTGTAAGAGTAGCAGTCAAATTGGCAGTGGGAGTAATAAGTAGTAGATGTAGTAGTGAAAGTAGTTGTAGAAAGAGTAGTAGAAGTATTAGTACCAGTATTAGTAGCAATAAGGGTTTATAAAATTAGAGGTAGTAGTAGCAGTTGTAGTAGATGTGGAAGTACTTGTAGTAGAAATAGTAGTAGCTGTGAAAGTAGTTAGTTGTAGTAGCAGTAATAGCTGTGGGAGCAGCATTAGTAGTAGGAGTGGCAGTGAGGGTACTTAGTAGTAGTAGAAGTAATAGTAGCAGTTGTAGCTGTGAGAGTACTTAGTAGTAGTAAAAGTAGTAGCTGTGGAGTAGTTAGTAGTAGGCGGTTGTCAGAGTGGTGAATTAAAGCAAATTTAATGAAACACGATTATTATTTAAAATTAAAAGGGTATAATTTTTTCGACATGATTTGTATGAGGAATATCAATTATAAATGATTGAAAATCGAAATCAATTTAACTCAAACAGTAATTGATATAACCGGCACATATATACACACACTCTTGATTGTCCCCAACTACACCCTATAGAGGGTATACAGTTACATTGTTGGACAACAGACAGACAGAGAGAGAGAGAGAGAGAGAGAGAGAGACAGATAGAGAGAAAGAGGACGTCGACGTGACAGGAAGTACTAAACGATAAACGAAATGCTTTATATATATATATATATGTATATATATATATATGTTTAAATGTAGGTAAATAAGGAGTTTATTTTACACATATGATCATGTATTTGCATACTGAAAGTTCTAGATAGCAAAGGTATACAGGTAGATATATTCATACAGTACATCAAATTAATATTAAATCAAACATTATCGATCCGTACAAAAGAGTTTACATTGAAACAGTGACTGAGAGAGTGACAGTGACAGTGACAGTGACTGTCACAATGACAGTGATTGAGACAATGACAGTGACAATGACTGAGACTGAAACAGTGATTGTGACTGTGATCGTGACCAAGCCTGGGCCAGTGACCGAAACGGTGACAGCAACAGTAACTGTGACAGCAACAGTGACTGTGGCACTGACTACGAGGCGCATTGCCAGAAGCTGTGGCTGTGACCGTAACTGTGACCGTGACCATACCCGTTACCATGACTGTGACCGTGAATAAAGGAATATGTGCGTTCTATAAATACGTGTGGTTCACTCAGCTGACAAGAACCGTTCATTCTGATCTGGCAACACTGCACAGTGGCATTTGCTTGTTAAGTTGGCTGCGCCGCAACTATTCATGAATCATATTGACATACATGCGCATACGTAAATAGCATCTGGGTGGGACAAATGAACAGTTCTTCGCTCTCGCAGTTAGTCACGATATTAATAACTGTACACTTAATGGATGGCACATATACACAAACAGACACACATAAAGAACATAACATGGAACTTAATGACACATACGCACACTCCCTCACACGCACACACATACACACACACACAATCGAACACACACAGACAAACAAGCCGATAGTACAAATACTGATTGATTTAGTTTTATAGCATTCCGAATGACAGATTTATAGAGCAGTAGAAAGAGAAACAGAGAGAAGAGGGAGTGTGAGAGAGTGAGATAGAAAGAGTGCTGGTTGAGCTTTTAGTACTCGCTTTTGTAGATCAAGAAACATCAAACATGACCAAATCACAAAACATAATTATGTATACCCATATATATATAAAATGTACAACAGAAAATTAATGGGTATTATGTTTAATTAGTTACAGACAAATACAAATATATGTGGGGTTATGTATGGACGACAATAGATATGTTGTAGCTCTTAAGTATGTTAAGTACCCAAAAAGAACAACAACAACAAAAAAATAAATATATAAATAGAAACGAAAAAAAAAGTGAAAGAAATATCGAAAAACTAGAAAATTACAAATGGAATGCGCCTAAAAGAAAGCTGAGTAAATTTATTTATGTACTATCTATGCATAACCCGATATATGATATATATTAGTTATATAATTTCTTAGCTGTGAGTTTGGCGGATGAGTTACCCTATATTAACAGAGCATATACCCTGTAATCTATGTGAAGTATCATCTGAACTATGCGTTGTGTTAAGTGCAGGAGATCTCGAGTGCTGAAAGCCAGAGTCTACAACTGTATTTAAAATACACACACTCATACACAGTAAATGTGTAAGTGTGTGAGCGTATGTGTGTGTGTATGTGTGTGTGTATGTGTGTGTGTGTGTGTTCTTGTTGTGCTAAAAGTCTATCTAGATGATATAACAAAATGATCGAAGCGTTGATGCTTTTATTTGAAAGTTCTGTTTGTTCTGGCTGTCATTGATTCAACGATGTGTGTGTGTGTGTGTGTTTGTGTGTTGTGTGTGTTTGTGTGTGTATCGGGCGCTTACCTTGTGAGAACTACGTGATCCCCTGCGTATGTTAAACGGTGAACCAGGTAAGGATAAGGATGTCTAAGTTTGTTGTTGTTGTTGTTGTAGTTTTTTTATTTTTACAAATAAAATATAAATAGAAGAAAAAGAAAAATGAATCAAATAAAATATATTTGTATATATATACACACACATATATATATATATATATGTATGTGAGATATTGTTGTTATTCCTGCTATTTTTTTTTTGTTTGGAAAATGTGAAAGCAAAAAGTTGATTGTACTTAAGATATATATATAAATATATATATATATATATTCAAAAGTATTTTGTCATTGTGTATGAATGTGAATATATATAGTTATATATATATATGTTTTAAAATATATTTATAGTGATGTAAACAATTGTTTTTTAGTTACTACAACAAGAATTCGAAATGCCCCTTAAAAAATGATTTGGATTCTCAATTATTTAGCTGCATATTTGAATTAAGATTATATAACTATAAACAAATTATTTTCAATATTATTTTGAAATATTATTTGTAATATTATTTTAAATATTATTTTATTCTAGTTAAGCGCAGCGTTTATTAATTTTTAACTAAATTTTTTAACTGAATCTCTAAAAATTACAAAACTTTTTTTATTCTATTTAACGAAATGAAAATAAAATGTAATTTTCTACGAATCGTATTAAACAAATTCCTACGGGGATGCATTCGAACAAACAAAAAATACGAAATACCAGAAATTTTAGATATGGATATTACATATATGTAGATTCTAATCGCAATCTCGTAAAACTTGTCAAATCCTATCTAAACGCAAATGGAAAATGCTTTATTTTTGTTTGCTTATATATCATATATCACATATATATGTCTATATATGTTTACCCCCACCCCCTTTTGCTCCTGCTTTTAAAGTGTAAAAGAATTCTTTTATTAGAGAGACTTACAGAGTGAGTGAGAGAAAGAGAAAGAGATCATTAGAGAGAAACCTACCTGAGGCCCATGACCAACTGTGACTGCGATTACGATTACGATTACGATTATGATATAGTAAATAGTATTATATGAAATGCATTTCTTAGCAATTAAATTGGCATTAAGAACGAGATGGCAAATGCGAGAGCGAGACAGCGAATGCGAAACAGCAATAGTATTAAGTGAGAAGTATTATTTGAGTATTATATTTAGCTTATTTTTTTATTTTAATTGTAGTCAATAAATACACGAGTACATAGCATAATACTCGCTAGCCGGCGTCGCACGGATCCAAAATTAATTTGCAATTTTTACCTATTTTAAGTTCTCGTTTATCATATAAAGAAGTGCAAACGCTTCATTTTTCAAGATCATAAAATTGTTGTTTTCTAGATTTCATCGATTAGCCTCTTGACAGTTTTTTCTTCTTATAAATCGAATGTGAAAAGTGTCTATGCGTAGTATCTGCCTAAAAAGAGATTTTCAGATGTTCGTAGTGCCAGAGTTTTGGGTTTTAAATGTGTCTCAGCCGCTGTGCGCTAAGCAAATGCTTGCCAAAAGCCAAAATAATTATTGAGAATATGAATGTATTTATATATAGTATATAATGATCTATATATATATACGTATAGAGTGTAAATGTGGTAAGGGTGTTCAGGATTCAGAGCTAAACACATGCTGAAGCATGTTTTTTTTTGTTTTGTTGGTGTTATCGTAAAATGTAACGCTGCGCTTGTAATTATCGAACTTATCGAACTTATCGAACTGATCGAACTTATCAAACTGCTTGGTTATCGGTGCTAGTGTAAACAATGTGCCGTACTGTACTTCAAATTTAGTATTCGAACTGCAATTGTCTTAAGTATTTCGTATGTTTTTAAAGTGTTTGAGATTCTTTTCGGCTAGGTAAGTATTTATATATATATATATATATATATATATATATATATATATATATATAATATATATATATTTATATACATATGTATATATATATATATTGTAATTAGTTAACATAATTATTGAAAGCAACGTTCACTGAATGCATGCAATTCAAAACACAGCCATTGAAATAATCGATATATTTTTGTATTATTTTTTTTGTAAACAAAATCAATCATGGTTAATTAAACAAACATAAATCGATGGTAAATTGCAGTTTTTTGAATTTGCAGATATTATGGAAAGCCCAAGCAAACCTACGCAAGTATTTAGTTAGTTAGTTAGTTAGTTAGTTGGTTGGTTAGATAGATAGATACACATATAAGTATATATGTATGTACTGTAAGCACGATTCGTAAGATACAAATTTCGACTGATTGTGAAGTTTTGATTGAGAAGTGTGTGGAAAACGGCTCAAAGCATGTTTTGTTTGCACATCAACTGAAGCCTGGTATTCTAATTTTTTTTTTTTTTTGTAAATATATTATTGGTAGTCGTCCTCAGTTAAAAATTGCTTGCATTGTAATGAAAATAAGCATCGGTTGAATTTGTGTTTGCATTTGTATTTGATTTGAGCTCCAATCACGTACAACCGAAAAGTATTCACCTAAAGCATTCCGAGCAATGAGTCAACTGAAAACTAAACAAACTTTACAAATCCCGTTATAAATAAGTAGAACAGTAAATCAAAAACAAAATCCAAATCAAACATTTTTTGTTGTATGGAAGAGCCAATTATAAGAGCCAGCTAACTACGAGCACATTGAAATCATGATCGAAATAACTCACTCACACTCACACGCACACATGAACACATATACTCACGCACATACTCACACATACACAATGACAAAATGCATGCACTAACACAATCAAATTGCTTGTTAACACAATGAACGGAAGTTTTAGAGAGAGAGAGAGAGAGAGAGACAGAGAGAGGCGGAGAGATAGAGATAGAAAGTGGTAACTAGTAAGATACATATGCATATATATATATGTATGTATATATATATGCACATAAAGAGAGTTGGAAAAGGGGTGTAGGGAGGTGGGCGAGTCGTTGAGAGCAAGAGCGAGATTTTAACTCTCTGGCGATTATTGGTTATGATATTATTATTCGTACATGGTAAATGAAACTAAAGCTAAATATATTATTTATACATATTTGTACAAACACGCACTAGAACTACTCGTTAAATGGAAGGCAGGGGGAATCAATAATCGCTAGTTATGATATCTAATATACTATATACTTAAACACGATATGGTCGATCGTTTCCAACAACAAAACTGAACGGTGGCAATTTATAAACCAAAACGAACAACAACAAAAGGTGAATGTAATGCAATAATACAGAAAGTTCTCGATATTCGAATAGTGAGTAGTGAAAAAAAGTCCGCTAAGCTCAGGCTTAATAACGCTATTTGCTCTCATTGGTGAGCAAACGCAGTCGAGAAAATCTACACGATGGACTCTAAATACGAGTGCACTAAACGAGAATGCGCTCAAAAAGAGAGCAATATGAGCGACACTGCTTGAACTCGGTTCGAATAACGGTACTCGCTCTCCAGTATGAACTCGCTGGAATCTGAGATCGAATGAACAAGTGGAGCGTGCATAACGAAATTCGCTCTTAAGGCTGAGAGAGCATTCGCGAGAGTCAAAGAACGAGTGCATTAGTGGAATGAATGCACTCAAAACAAGAGCTTTATGAGAGAAAAAGCTTAAGCTCGACGTAGAAAAGTTACTCGAAGTCTAAGAACGAGTTGAGTGTGGAAAGAGTTGAGAAGACGACCGGCTAAATAGATATTGCACAAGTCAAGGCAATCAAAATCGATAAGCGCTAATCGATAAACGATAAAGGATAATCGATAACCGTTAAGCGACAATATCAGCATGAGAAAAAAGGAAGAAAATAAAATCGAATGCAT
Organism: Drosophila pseudotalamancana; assembly: GCA_037075185.1. Classification (NCBI taxonomy): domain Eukaryota; kingdom Metazoa; phylum Arthropoda; class Insecta; order Diptera; family Drosophilidae; genus Drosophila; species Drosophila pseudotalamancana. Next base: position 26,942 of record JBAMCK010000510.1, read on the forward strand.
GTTTAATCAAAAAAGTCACTCATACCAAACAGATCGCAAACAAATAATTCGATATAATGCAAATAGCTGCATATGACAAAATCGAAATCGATTTCAAAATTGTAACCGAAAACCGAAACAGAAAGCAAACAGAAGTTAAGGTATATATTCAATATAGAGAAGAGCATATATATAAGTTTATATATATATATATATTGTATTATATGCGCAAACAATTTAAATTATAACAACATCAAATGAAACAATAAAAACCATAAGAGAACAAAATAATAGAAATAAATAAATAAAGGAAAAATTATTACGCTCGGAATACTTACCGTGCTGACTTTACGAACTTTGGTAGCTTGGTGTGCTGTGGTAGGTGCTGGTTGTCTTTGTATAACGCTCACCGACTCCGACTCCACTTCGACGCTACGTATCGACATTTTCTCCTTGTTGTTGTCATCGTTGCCCTTCTCACCGCCAACAAATAGCTCATAGCTGATACACGAATACGTTGGACTCTTGGCCATTTCGGGATGCAGTGCAGCCTCCTCTGCTGCGGCTGCATCGGCGGCGGCCTGTGCCTGCGCATTGGCGCGCTCCTCCAATTTAGCCGCCTTCGCAGCGGCCGCCTCCTCGGCCTCCTACAATTAAAAACGTGATCACACAGAATTTTCTTTGCTGATCTCCGAAATGGCGCGAATTGGCATACACACACACATATACATATATACAGTTATACATACATATATATGTACGACAGTATATGGGTTATGGTTTATGGAATATGGTATATGGTACATGCGTTTGGAATAGTTGGGAGTATCCAAATGGTTGTTACGAACAGAAGGCAAAGTTCTACATTTTGTACAATAGGTTGGATAAAGTATTCAAATTGGTTTTGTTTGGTTTTTTTTTTTTTCGTTTTTTTTTTTAAGTGCAGTGCATGTGATTGGAAACATCGGGATTGGGATATAGATTGTATTAGTTCTTCATTTTTTTTTCTTCTCTTAGCAAGTCTATTGTACTTGATTTTTTCTTTTGTTTATTGCTTTTTACTTTTAAGTTTTGCATTTTGCGTTAAAAAAGAAACAAAAAGTGCTCTAAAAATATATGGAAAAGAATTGGAAACTAATGGAATCGATTGAGAGTTATGTATATATATATATAGACAAGATGTAAAGTTAAGTTAGGTCTTTGGCATCTCGATTAATTACTTGCTTTGTACGAGAGACTTATGACATCAAAGTTAAACAAAGTTAAAAAAAAAGAAACTCAAATCAAAATTAAAATCAGATAAATAACATATATATAATAGATATATATATATTTTGTTTGTATATATATTTTATGCAAGTAGTTAGTAAATAAGTACGTTACGATTGATTATTAAGAAAGTAGATTACTGGAAAGTTGGAAAGCAATACATATGCATATGTATGTGTCGATATATAGATATTTTAGATATTTAAGATAATTTAGATATTTTAGATATTTTAGATATTTTAGATATTTTAGATAGTTTAGATAGTTTAGTTGAATATTACAGATAGTTGTACAGATTATATGCATTGGTGGATAGGTGTTCTTTACATCTAAACAATTGTACACAACGATTATCGTTCTTATATGAGAGAGATTATGTACATACATATAAGCAAGTACTAGAATGTGATAGATAGGTATCATCATAGATCACTAGTGTGCCATGATGTACGATTGATTGATTGAAATTGAATATATAATAAATATTTTGTAGTTGGTTTGTTATACATACATATACAAAAGAAAAAAGCAACTCTGTTGTATTTCATAGATATTTTCAATGATCAATTCAGCTCGATGGCAATTGAGATTGAAATTATCTACAATTCTATTCAAGTGGCTTAAATGTGGAGGTTTGGTCCATTGGGCGTTTGGGTCTCTACTGGGCTTCTACTTACACGTATCGCCTCCTCTTCGGCAGCCTCTTCTTCTTCGGCTTTCTTTTGCAATTCGTCATATGACATGGCAACAATGGCCAAAATCAAATTCACAAGATAGAATGAACCTAGGAAGATGATGACTATAAAGAACAGCATGTGCCAGGGTCCAGCGGCGCGTAGAACCAACTGGTATAGATCCTCCCAAAAGTCCTGCGTCATCAATCGGAAGGCGGAAAGGAATGCCCAACCGAATGAATCGAAGCTGGTGTAGCCATAATTGGGATTGGGTCCAAACCCCTGTAGACACACATAATCGTCATCGCATTGACTGCAATCGATAAATACGTCAATCGGATTGTTTAAGATCGATAAATGAATGTTAATTCGATTCGATTCGATTCGATTCGATTCGATTCGATGCGATCTACTTACCCAGCGCCCGATATATTGCCACATAACGGAAACGATATGCCATCGTCCTCCGAATACCAATTGGAACTATTTCGATTGTGATAGTCCCAATTCTCATCGGTCAGATTGCCCCAGGAACCATCAAGCGGAAATTTTTTAATGCACTTCTGTGTTAGCACGCCCATATAGATTTGGAGGCCCATCAGTGCGAACACTGACAGGGAGAACATGGTCAAAATTATCACATCGCGCAGATTTTTCACAGACTCAATGACAGCGCCGACGATGGTTTTCAGGCCTATAATTGGGTTATTGATATTGATGATGAATAGTGGAACAGTGGCGTGGCAGTGGTAGTAAAATAATTCCGTTGTATAACAGTTTGTATAACCGTATAACAGTTTTGTATAACAATATAACAGTTTTGTATAACATTATAAGAGTATAACAGTTGTTAAATCAATGCTACATTCATACCTGGAACAATGGCTACGGTTTTTAGCGCACGCAGCACCCTAAACGTTCGCAGGGCTGCAAGATTACCTAAATCTATACCCATGGTCACATAACTGTACACGATCCAGGGTCATTATTGTTGTTGGAGTCAGCAAATGTAGTAGTAGTAGTAGTAGTAGTAGTAGTTGTTGTTGTAGTTGTAGTAGTTGTTGTAGTAGTTGTTGTTGTTAATATTAACGATGACAAAAGCAAATATACATACAGATGAAATGTCATTAAGTATTGGTAATTACATATATAGAATGCTATCGATCTAAGTATGTAAAAATAGATTTGGTACGATTATGTTTGCAGTCGTTAGTAATTACAAATGTATATTTTTCTTTGTTTCATTTACATTTACAGAAGCTTGCTTCATGTGTGTGTGTGTGTGTGTGTGTGTGTGTGTATGTGTGAGTGTAATTTATTATAGTATTTGTAGTAAACAGAACAATTTGAGATAGAAATTAAACAAATAGGAAAAAAAAAAGAGCTGGAAGTGAACATGAATTCGATTTCTTATATGTGTGAGTGAGTGTGTGTGTGTGTGTGTGCGTGTGTGTGAGTGAAAGTGGGCTTGGCCAGTTAGTGAGAAGCGGGCTCCACGCCTCTTGGTTTAATGATTCATTACGAAAGTGAGCCCCAAGCTGCGAAGAGCGAAGTTTCAGTCACACCTGGGCCAGGTGCAGCTCCTCCTCCTCCTCCTCCTCCTCCTCCTGTCACATCAATTGCTTTTCTGTATTTGCGTGTGTGTATGTGTGTGTGTGCTATAAAAATATTTATGCACGCACACAAGCGTACCATGGAAATAGCTGGCACACACACACACACACAATCACGCACACTCGCGGTCGCTTTAGTGTGGCCTTTTAATGTCCATTTGCTTGAGCTGTTTGTTTTGTCGTGCTGTACGTACGTATGTGTGTGTGTGAGTATGAGTGTGTATATGTGTGTGTGTGTGTGTATGGTATATGTATGCTGTCATCCTTTGGGAATTTCACGTTACTTCTGCAGCCAGCAAACCTTACATTTATATTTCATGAATATTTATCGATTTGGCCCCATATCACATACACACTTAAACTCAGTCTCTCTCTGTGTGAGTGTGTGTGTGTGTGTGTGTGTGCAAGTACCAGGTCGCATTGCGTGTAAATTGGCCATCTAATTGGGCTGGCCTCTAAACTGTTTAGCTATACCCTACCCCCTCCCCTTTCCCTACACCTACCCCTACACCCATGCCTTTTCCACCCACCCATCATTATATCCAGCTATATATAATCTATAAAGCAGCCCATAATTTCACATTTCACATTTTTCTTCTCTCTAGTTTTTGTGCATTTCAATTTTGTTTTCTTTGATCGCGCTTTAAAACTTGAATGTGAGTGCCATGTGTGTGTGTTAGTGTGTATGTGTGTATGTGTGTATGTGTGTGTGTGTGCGTGTGTGTGTTTGAGTGTAATGGATGGATGGGGGAAGGGGGAGTTGTCCAAGGCTGCGCGTCTATGCGGCGCCAGCGAAATGCGCTGCACGAAGAGCCCCACAATAACGGTTTCAACAGCCTCGAACTGTGAACCTCTGCAGCACACACACACACACACACACACACGCACAGACAAAGGGCGCCCAATAAACGGTTAAATTGGAGTAGAAAGCAATGAAACGAAACTGTCACGAAACGAAAACAGAGGCAACAACAAAAAAAAAACACTCAAAAAAAAAAAAACGAAAGCAACAAAAAAAGGAAATAATAATCATAACTTGCACAAGCAAATAAAATAAATAAAAAAGAAGAAAAAAAGCCAAAAAATTTGTTTATGACTCGCGCCTTTGAGTGTGAGTGTATGAGTGTGCATGTGTGTGTGTGTCAGTGTGTCTGTGTGTGTGTGTGTGTGTGCGTGTGTGTGGGCACGTCATTAGTAACGGCACAAAAAAGAAATCAATAAAAACGCTCACAACTAACGCGACTTTTAGCTGCCCCGCGGCTCACGTGTAATTTTAGCTGCTACCTTTTGTTCTTGTTCTTGTTCTTGTTGCTGTCGTGACATTTTGTCCTGTTACTCGCACGTGTGTTTGTGTGTGTGTGTGTGTGTGTGTAAACAATTTAAAATGAAAGTATTTTACTCGTTGATATTTTGACAAAAATAAATATATTTTCAGCGAATGAAATGCCCGTGAACATACACACACACACACATACACAAATGTACAAACACACACGCACACATGAAATCCTCATTTGAAAAATATAGTATAATATATATGTGTGTGTGTTAAAATGTAAAAATTGGTTTCATTTTGCAATAAATTTGTCTAATTTGCATAATTGAACAGAACACAAAATTTGAATTAAAAGAAAATTTTAGCTTTTTTCATTTTTTTTGTGGTTCTGTTTTTTTTTTTATTTATTTTTTTTTTTTTGGTTTTTTGAACATATTTTCTGCTTTATTGGCTGCTAGTTAATTAACATATTAATTAACATATTAACTACATTTGCATTAATTGAATGACTAACGAAAAACAACAAAAAATGTATAAATAAAATGGCAAATGGAATATGAACTGGCGCGTATAACAGTTAATTGTTGTAGATATATATATATATATATATATATAGAATAAAAGGCGATTACGATACAATACGAATACGAGTACGAGAATTAAGAAACGTAAAAAACGATATAGTACAGATACGGAGTATAGGATGTGTTATACGATGATGATGATGACGATGATGCTGGTGATGATTGTCATTTGTGAATGATAGATGATTGTTAAATTGATGAATCGTTAATATAGTATGTATATATAGATATTAATAATAATATAACTCACGCTAAAGCTATTACTACGAAGTCCAGCCAATTCCATGCATCTCTAAGATACGTAAACGGGCATAAAATGAAACCTCGTGCCATCACTTTAACAGCTGATTCAAATGTGTAGATTCCGGTGAATATCACCCTAAAAACGAATTGAATTTCGAATGCAATTTGTTTTTCTTACTCTTCAACTCCTTCTTTTTTTTTTGTCGTTCTCAAGTCAAATGAAATGTTATATATCGTTAGCTACGAGTATCTTAAGTATCTTTTATTGCTGCCTGCTTTTGGGTCCTCACAGCTTTTCCAATACTTAATGGCCAAGAAAGTTGTTCTATAGACGGCAAAGCCGTATATCGTATACCCTTGCAGATTAATAACCTCCCTAATAGTTGATTTCAATTTATCGATAAGCTTAATCGAACTCTTCTCGATCACTTTTCAACCGAACTTTTTGTTGATGATTGGATCAAGAAAATTTAACTATAAACGACAAATTACTTTCAATTATCGATAAATGTTAACGCTTCTTGATAATTATTCAATTGGACTTATTATTAATTATAAAATCAATAAATTTGAACTATAAACGACATTCCACATATTTAAAACCCTAACATTTATCTAACTGTACTCTTCGATAAGTGCAATCGATAAATGTCTTGATCAATTTTTAATCAAAAGCTTTTTTCAATTACTTCAAACATATTTCAAAGTACTTTCATATCAAATATGTGTAGCACATTTGTAATGCATTATTGATAGCTATCGATTATCTCGAAAACAATCGATAAATATATTTGCATTGAAACAGACATCATTAAGTTTTGACTTTTCTGCAAGGATATGAAGACGTGGGTAAAAATAAGGGCTAAATTACATATATATTAGGAAAGAAAATTGAATACAGCTGCACTAACCAAATTGTTCATTAAAGTACCGTTAGTCGCTGCATATTAATTAGTTAGTTAATAAACTTGACTTAGTTACGCTTACAAATATAAAAATGCTTAAAACTTAAATTCTAGCTTAACCCTGGCGAGAAATTCTTAAGCTCCCACCCAAGTCTTTAACGGTAAATGCAGTACAGTATGTGTGTGTGTGTGTGTGAACAGTGTTGGAAAGTGCCACCAAGGCAGAATCATGCATTAGATCAAAGGACCCTCACAATTGTTGTTTTTAAAAGGACACTCGAGCTACGAATCGAACTGAGTAAAACGTTTCGTTCGTCTCGTCAACTTGTGCCAATTGTCAATGTCAATAATTGTTAATAAGCACTTGATGCTGCTGCTAATGCTGCTGCAGATGCTGATGCTGTTACAGCTGCTGCTGCTGCTGCTGCTGCTGCGTTCTCTGATGTGGGCGTTTAGATCAATAAGTCGACCTTCGGCCTGAATTCCAGCTAAGGCAGCATAGTCTCTCTCTCCTATCTATGTGTGTATGAGTGTGTGTGTGTGTGTGTGTGTGTGTGTGTGGCATCTGTGTCTCGGTTAGTCATTTGACAGATTTAAATCGACTGGCAAGTGACTGGCGAACAGGCAGACAGGCAGACAGGCAGACAGACAGACAGAAGGACGGACAGACGGACAGACAAGCGAGTCGTCCAGCTACGTCTTTGCAGCTGGAACTAGTTCAAAGTCGCTCAGCTTTGGAGCTGTGTGTATGTGTGTGTGTGTGTGGGTGGGGGGGTTGGGTGGGTCTGTGTGCATTGCGTTTGACCTAGGCCCCAATGCCTGCGAAGGACACTTGAGTTGCGTTTTAATTGCAGGTATTATGTCTTTGCTGGGCGCCCACAAACTGCGGCCCAGAGGCAGAGACCGAAAGAGCGTGCGAGAGAGAAAGAGTGAGTGAGAGAGAGAGAGGGAGAGAGAGTGGGCGGACGGTCAGGCGGTTGGGCGACCCACATTGATGCGGCTGCCAACTTTGCTCTCTCACTCACACTCTCCCGCACGCCGACTTACTCGCTCTTTCTATTTCCTCATTCTCACTCATTCGCTTCGTATTTATGTGTATGTGTGTGTGTGTATGTGTGTTGGTGTGTGTGTGTGTTTGTTGCAATTTTTGGGCTAAGCGCAGTCGCCGATTTCAAAGAAACGGTAATGGATTCGAAGACGTAGACTCAACCAGAGCCGGAACTGAAACTGGAGTCGGAGTCAGAGTCGGAGTCGGAACTGGAGTTACAATTTGTAGCACAGTTAAGCTGGCATTGAAAGTTCAAATGGCACTTACGCTTAAGCTGCTTTCCACACACACACACACGCACATGCACACGCACACACATATAACATATAACATACAACATACACCTACACACACACACACAAGCTTGTTGTGATACGCACGGAAGGGTGCTCGATTCTGATACCAAATCTGCGACAAAAATTTTGATATCAGCTAAAAAAATGACGTAACTCTTTTCACTTTTCTTGCTTCTTTATTCGCTTCTTGCGATTTTTTCGTTTTAAGCATTTTGCTCGTTTTTCTTCTTCTATTTTTTTTTTTTTTTTTTTTGGTTTTTGCTCTACTTTAAGTTACTTTACAAGGTACAGTTACTGCTAAAAATTGATGTACTTCGTACAGTGAAGTTTAATATGAATTTGTTTCTAACTGCTGTCTAGCTATATATATATTCTATATATATAGATTTTGATACTTTCATACAGATCTATTTATATATCGAATTTGAAATATCAGCACTTTACATTAATGAGAGAGAGAGAGCGAGCGAGTGTTATTGGAGGAGTTGTTAAGGAATACGACGAAATTCTAGAGCGATTTCTATTAATATACCAGATACTATTCTACATATGTGTATATTTCTATTTTATATATATCAACTATTAGTTACAATCTATTTATAATTATAAACTAGAGGCTATTGAATTCTAAGAACTAGTTCCTTATAGCAGTGCCTGCAGATAAATACGTATATGTATATCGTTTATCGATAGATTCACAAATTGACAGCAGGCACTGTCAGTAGAAAACCCCAATTTCTGTCTAAATTGAACAAATTTGTAAGATTATATGATCTATAAATGTTACATTTAAAATACATATGGTACATGTATGTGTTTGTGTATAGAAATATATATATAGTAAATATTTATCGATAGGCAATTACTTTAACAGCATGATAATGGATCTAGTCTTTGATACTACATATCTATTTATATATCGTATATATATATATGTATACTATTAAATATGGAATAAATATTGAAATGATTCAAGATACCGATTTAAGAGGATATTACGTATACGGGTTAGGGCTGTTATCGTTATCGTTACCTAAATACTTAAGCTACTTAAAATTTAACGTATACTGTTGCTATAGTTGATTCTATCTATATATGTATATAGAATATATAGATACTAAAGCTACATCAAGGACATTACTATAAACTCAATTAATCAACTTTATTCAAAATGTGATCGAATTGAATTTTGGATGGATTCTCTTGTCATACGAAAACGTGAACAAACCAAAACCAGCTGCTTGGCTGTTATTTTAGTTACAAGTATTGATTAGTTAGTTAGTTAGGTTGACTACTATTCAATAATTCGATAGGTTAACAGCGCCCAGGTACTAAATGCGTTTGTTTTTGTTTTTGTTTTTGTTTTTTTTCGTTTACGGCAAAATTTACAAAATGAGAGGCTTCGAAATGTTCCAAAAATGTGTCTAAGCTTTTTTCTTGGTTTTTTTTTTAAGTTATTTTCAAATTAAGTTTATCGATAACGGAATGTAAAATGTACGTGATGTAAGTACAATCGATAATAGATATATATTACAGTGTGGCAGTGTTGCCTGCTGGCCAGAATGAGTTTTATAGCAATGAGCTTGCAACAACTACAAAATGCTTGATTTACTCGAAAGGATTTCGATATATATATATTTTTTTTTGTTTTTTTTTTTTTGTTTATCTTTATTCCTGGCTTGGGATTTACTATGATGTTTTTACCTTGCGGGCGCTTTAAAAAAATGTGATAAATATTTAAATTGTAATCGTTATCGTTATCGTTAGCATTACTTTGGTTTGTTGTTCGTTTGTTCGATTCATATTTTTTTTCATATTTTTAATTTATGGTTGACCTAAATACACGTCTGCATCAATATCGAAAAAGTTACATTTAATATAATTAAATATATCGATATATATCGAAATATATATATGTAAACCAAAGTAAAAAGTAAAAGCAAAATGATTAATAAATGAATATTTTTGTTCGATTTATTTTAGCTAAGGGTTACCCAAAAAAGATGTCAAGACCCAGTCAAACGAATATACATGATATAGTATATAGATATAGATATAATATATTATATATATAATGGAACAAAAACTTACTCAGTGGACTCGACTGTGGGCGTGGTCGGCATTATCATCAAAATGCAGTTAACGAGAATTGTGGTGATGATGAATAACGAAAATAATGGATGTACTAGAATGTAAATGGCCACACGACGAATCGGATTAAATGGATCGAGCAGCCACATTGCTTTGGATGCAGAAAAGCGGAATATATCTTTTCCCTTGCTAACAACTACGAATGTCTGTAAAATCAAGATCAATGCGTATATAATAAAAGCTAGTCAGAAAGTTTTAGTCGTGAGTACCCGACCAGAAGATACTCTGAAGCCATTAAAAATTTAATTTTAAAAATTTGTTTCTTTTGTTTGGTTTTGAATTGGGAGAGTAGTATATAAACAAAATAATGTATTCAGTAGAATATAAACAACCAAAATTTGGGAACTCTAGGTATTAAGACTTACGAAATATGCTTAAATAACTGAAACTTGTTATCGATAACAAACAACCACATATTTAAATAAGAACTCGTTTCTAGTATTTACATCTTCTGAGATCGAACCATTTATGAATACTGACAGGAGAGTAACTGAAACTTGTTATCGATAACAAACAGGTAAAGACAGACAGACAGACAGTGGGATCGATCCATTTTTAAATGGTTTCAGAGTATCAAAATAGAAAGTCACTATGTATGTGTGAGAGAGAGAGGGAGAGAGAGAGAGAGAGAGATTGGGGCTATGGGTATTACTTACCAGTACATTGCTGTAGTATGGATCGATATCCTCGAGAGGAGTGGAGGCCAATTCCGGCGGGAAGCTGCCCTGCAATCGAACAGGTATTGGCACACCCTGTTCAAGTGTAGGATCCGGTTGTGGACCTTCATCCTCGTCCTCGTCATCATATCGGATCTGTTTGTTTCATTCCAATGCGTTCCAATTTAAAAAAACGTTTCGACCATTCCAATGAATACAGAGAACAAAGAATTGCGCACACAAATATTAGCAAAACCGATAATTCCGATTCATACATATATACATATCTGTCTATATGTATAAAGAATTGTTGCTTGTCCATTTATGTAAAGAGGTCGTTAGTGGTAAGTTTTTAGGTTAGGCACATTAGTAGATTAGTACAAATAAAAATAGGCAATAACAGTAAATCAAATTTCACTTTCGATTCGAACATTTTTTTTTTTTGTTATGGTTTTTAAATTTTGCATAGCACATTTTGTCTGATCGTTCAGATAGTTATATATGTATGTATATAGTGAAGAAATTTGGGCGAGAGTTTCGTCTGTGGGCTGCACTGTTATGCAAAAGCTAAAACCAATATCATTTTTTTTTTGGACCAATTATTTCTATCATTCATATTCTATATAAATGTCGGATCTCAATTCAGTTTTTCTATATACAATACGGAAAATCAAAGGAATTGTTAAAGAAATGTAGACTAGAAACAAAGCGTAGTTCCATAACAAAAAAAAATAAAATAAATAAATAAAACAAAATTTTATCATGCTAAGCAGTGTTGTTATTTAACCAGTGTTGTGTAACTATATACAAAGCTTGTTTAAAAAAAAATTATTCAAAACGTGCACGTGCTTACGTCTAGGAATCTTTTTTTTATAACTATGGCAAATATATATATACACACACACACACATAGTTAGACAAAAATCATGAATAGTTTTGGTAACACTTTTTATATTCGATTTTTTCGGTTTTTGGGTATTTAAGGATATTTTAACTTTAATTGCCATGTCATGCATTTTGCATGGGGACCCTATTTGTGGCACATTGCTGGTTCCATGATGGTACGTCTATCGATTTCAAGGAAACACACACACACACACACACACACAAACACACTATTCTTGTAGAAAATAACTAGCTTTGTAGTTAGTTTTTACTTTCCATGGACATGGACATGGATATGGACATGCAATGCCAAAAGCAAAAGTAAAGCAAAAAGTCGAACGTCAGCGTCATCATATTGTTCGAGTTTCTATATAGACACACACACACTGAAACACTGACACACTGACACACACACACACACATACAACCAGTGTGTATAACGACGCTAAAAAAGAAAATTCCATAATAGTTGGTTTGCTTGTTTGCTTGGCGTGACAATTAGATTGTGTGTGAGTATGTGTGTGTGTGTGTGTGTATGCGTGTGTGTTGACGCAATTGCGCCGGACCCGAACCCGAACCCGAACCCAGACCCGGACCCGGATCCGGAGTGTCGCAGTCACGACTACGGCCAAGGGGCAGTCCGGAGGGTTGGACGAGTCTATATTTAAACTAATAAAAGGCGAAGCCCACACACTCACACACACGCTGGCACACACACACTCACGCATGCACACACATAGACAATATGGCGGTTACAACCGGACATGTCCATTCCTGCTGACTTGCATGTGTTTCAAATTTATGACGCATGCAGTGGAACAACTGGAACTGGAACGCAGGCAATAAATGAAACTGGAATTGAAATTGCGACCATTATGCTTCTTCTTTTCCTCCTTCTTCCTCTTTTTCATATATGTATGTACTTTGCTTTTGTTTTGCAGTAAGTAACAACTAACCTAACACTCGATCAATATTCACATTGTGACACACACACACACGCATGTGATTTATGTATGTGTGTAAGATTGATGACCTTTGAAACTGCAAAGAAAACTAAAACCACTATAATTTATATATAAAGTGTGTTCTGGATCTATATCTGTGCTACCTTTGACATTAGAGTCGAAGCGTGTTAACTGTTAGCTGGCAACTTTTTTTTTTCTCTTTTGCAAAAAGCGTTGCCACGTTTTTAAAAAGAAAACGCCTATTTAAAGCTTCTTAGGGAGTATGAAAGATTATACACAGTATATAAAGAATACATATGTACGTATATGTATTTGCAAACTTACACTGTAAGCCACATTTTAACAATGTGGCAACGCCATCATGTTACTGTAAGTACAATTGAAGAGAAATCTAGATATGGTTTATGTTAATGGGAACATAAAAGCTTATGATGCAAACAATCGAACTATAAATTAAAGCCACTTATTAACTGGGTGGCAACTACAACGTAACAACAGACTGTTGTTATTCTTGATTCGTCACATATACATGTACATATCCATATAGATGTATACGATCTGGCAACCTTTTAAGCAGTCGCTTATTAATCGTATTATAGGAATCGAATAGAGTTTTAAGTTATTAATTAAACCCATTTCCTTTCTAGGTAGCAGCACCATTACATAACCTTGACATGACCGTTATACAAGTGGAACGTATGTATGTATATTGAGTACCGAGTTATAAATGGAGTCGAAGAGCGAGACAGCATGCAGATGCAATAATTTAAGCACCCACCCACCCACACACACACACACACACACACACACACGCACACACGCACACTTGAGGCTCTATTATCAGGTAGATAATACCCAGCTACGGGCATTGCTCTATTAATGCAATAGATTATAATTATGTAGACAGGTAAATTGAACTAGTTAAACAAGCAGGCAGCTACAAATGAAAAACAAGTCAACTCAAATAGCCTTTAAAGTATCTTCTGTCTAATTAATTGCTGCACTCAATGCGCAGCTTCAACAACGGATACCCTGGCATCGACCACCTGATACCCTGCAATTGCATTTATCTGGGTGGCATACAGGGCGGACAATTCGTTAAATAAGCAAATAAAATCGTTTTGTTTGCCTATAAAAATATGCTACACTTTCTTTTTATTTTTTATATATTTTATATACAAATACATTTATTGTATATATATATATATAAACATTTAAAATTGACAGTTTAATATGCAAAATATTAAAATTAAAAGTTAATTAATTCAAAATGATTTATATTTGGTTTTTCAACCAATATACCCTCTACTTGCTAACCAACTGCAGGATATATGTATTTAACAGTATAGTATAAATGGAAGAAGAAGAAGCTAACGGTGTCTCAAGCTGCGCATTAACTTCGTTGCCAGTGCCGAAGTTCGTGGCTATTATAATAAATATCAATTGTTGTTGTGACTGTTGCTAATGTTATTGTTATTATTGTTGTTGTTGCTGTTGTTGTTGTTGTTGTTGTTGTCATTGACTTTGAGCACTTACTTCGCATTTCCATTTACCCTACTTACAGGCACGATGAGTCATAATTCATCACACTTTGATTTGTGTTTGTTAATGCTTTATATTGTATATATGTATGTATGTATGTACATACATATACATACTGTATGTATTATACCGTTAAGTGTTCGTGTTTTTTTTTTTTTTTTTTTTTTTTTGTGGGGGGGCAGCAATGCGAAATTTTGTTCATTTGTTTTGCTCACATTTTTTTGACAAATTTTGCATTTGCGCGCATAAATCATCAGACATCTGCATAGTATGGTCAAAAGAAACGATTGACTGAGCCTGAGCTAACCTGCTTATACCCTATAAATCTAAAAGCTCACACCCACATACAAGCATAAGCGCGCACACACACATATATGTATATATATATAGGAAAGAGTAAGCGGTATAAACAGGTTTTAGCGAGTAGTTTAGAGACGAATATCATTAATTGCACACAAACAAACAACACACACACACACAAACGAACTTAAAATTGATAACAAATAAAGGGAAAAAACGGCTTGAACCGGTATTAGCGAGTAGCTTAGAGTTGAGTAGCATAAATTGCAGCTCAGGGAAAAAAGAAATAAGGAAAATAACGGTTTAAGCCGGTTTCAGCGAGTAGCTTAGCGTTGAGTGGCATAAATTGCAGCTCAAAGGAAAAAAAGCGGTTTAAACCGGTTTTAAGCAAATTGTTCAGCTTCATAAATTGAAGCTCAAAAAGATAACAGAAAAAATGAAGCGATTTTATAGATGAGCAGCATAAAAAGCAACCACGTATTGCACACATAGTACACACACACACACACACACATTGATATACAGACACATAGATTTGTGATGCATGTGTGAGTGTGTGTGTGTGTGTGCGTGCGTGTAGCATACTTTTATTAGAGCTATAACTGCATTAGAACTTTGCCAAAACATTGGGAAAAGTTGTTGGCACTTTGTGGGGCTCGCACATTTGGCTTTTACATATGCTTTTAGTGTAAAGTCCTTTGAGTCCGTTCGAGTCCTTTGAGCTTATAAGCGCATTAGCAATACGCAGTACACAGCACGCAGCCCAATGGCCAGCAGTCGATGCCTGCAGCCAGGAGCCTGCGACTCGCTGTCGAGAAGCCACAAAAGCCGAACAGACAAGTGAACAAAAGTTTTCTGTCTGTCTCTGATTAAATTGTTGCACACTGTGCAGCAAACTTTTTGTTTCGGCTTCGGCAGCAACAATTTTCATAAACGCAATTAAAATTCCCATTTGAATGTTGGCAAACGAAGAGCTCTTTTATATACGTATGCACATACATTCATACATACATACATACATACATATGTACATATGTATATTTTACTCACATTTTGTCAAATTTGCATTTCAACTACTTTCCACTTATTTTGCGCAATTATTCAACACTGCGCAGTAAACTTTTTGTTTCGCTATTAAGCAATTTTAATGAACTCATGATTAGGTCTCAAGAGGTATTTCATAAATTTTACTTAAATGTCAAATTTTGTTAAATTTTCTCTTCAACTACTTTCCACTTTATTTCCACATTTGTGGGTGGAAATGCTTCAAGTTGAATTACATCACATTTTAGCTTGTGAATCAGTCAAGCGGAATAAACAGTATTTTATTTTGCAATCGAACTTGTGCATTTGGCTGGAAATATTTTGTGTTAACGTTTTTTGTTTTTTTTTTTTTTGTTTTGTTTTCTGACCAATTGAGTTGAATGATTTTCAGTAATAGGAAATTTTTTTAGTCGGGAATCCACTTAAATAATAATTTTCGATTTACTTTCTGTTCATTTTGACAGGTTTTATTTTTTGCTATGAATTGAAGAATGTGCAATTGAGCTAGAACAAATATATTTATGCTGCACAGTGTAATTGAAATTGTGCGCCTTAAGCGCTGCCGGATCTGCAAACAAATGCTGCCAGACGGTTTTTAAAGAGCACAATTTGCAAGGCGGAAAAAAAATAAGCTTCGCGAAATCAAATAAGAGGGATCAGAAAATATATAAATATAAACAGACTATATATAGGTATATATAGTGAAAAACTTAATACACACACTCTCACGCACACACACACACACACACACACACACACATACATATATTTAAATATAGAAAACATATTTACGAGTTAAGTGAGATAGTTGAAAAGCAAAGGTAGATACATAATAGTATATAGATATACTCATATATATACATATAGTATTTATATATATGTATATATAAGATAAATAGTTGGCGCTTAACTAATTTTTACAGGGTATTATACGCATAGACGAATAAAAATACGAATACGAATACGAATACGAATACGAATTACGAATTACGTTTACGAATTACGGTTACAATTACGGTTTACGTTTACGGATAGTTATACGAATATATAATATAGTTGGAAGCAATTACGTAAAAATCAAAATAAATGCTGCTAAAAATAAAGAAAATTTTGTTGGCAATAAAGTTTCAAATAAAACGCAAAATAAATCAAAAGCATTATTTGAATTTTCAAATTTTTTTTTTAATTTCGTAAGGTATTTTTTCAGTATTTTAAAGTAATTTTTCAGTTTTTTTTCAGTTTCTTTTCAGTTTTCTTTTCAGTATTTTTTTTTTTGGGTGTATGTGCTTTTGGATAGTTGGGAATGGTATTTTATTCGTTATTTGTGTTTAGACTAAAAGTTCTTTGGAAATCTTACTTCTTTTTGTTTTTTCTTGCGACCATATTGCGGCTGAAAGAAGATTTGGATTTGGTATTTGGTTTAGGGCATTGATTCAGTATTTTTTTTTATCAGGATTTATGTAAGAGGTAAAAAGATTGTAAAAGTTGTTCGTTTTTTTTTTTAGTTAGCGAAAAGGCAAGCGCCAAATTGTTTTTTTTGTTATTAATTATTAAATTATTTTAGATATTATTTTTGGTATACATATATATTTTTTGTTTATAATATTTTATTTTTTATATTTGTTTTTTTTTTTTGGTTTTTCCAGACAGCAGCGCGCAAAAGTTTCGTTGGGAGCATTCGAAGTAGAGAAAAAGTTGTAAACAAATAAGCAAGAAAAAGTATACGAAAAAAAAACAAATAGAAAATATATATGTATATATATGTATGTGAAACTTGAAGCATTCTTTAAGATAAGATAATACGTAAAAATTTGGGGTACAAATTCTGTTTCAAAATACTTTCTATTAATGCTCTATCAAATTCTTCTGCCCTGCTGTGTAATTGTTTTGTTAACGGAATCATTGAAGAGAAAGACAGAGAGATAGATACAGAGAGAGAGAGAGAGAGAGAGAGAAAGACAGGTATATAGATCGAAAGCGAGAGTGAGAAAGAGGGAAAGAGCGAGAGAGCAGCTGAGGAATGTGTGTGTTGTACAGAAGAGAGCGACAGAGAGAGGGAGAGAGGGTATTGTTTTTGGTGAAAGAGAGAGAGAGTCTGAATGTTGGATACTTCAGTGCGATGAAATGCTTATGTAAGAAGTCTACTTTTGTACAAATTGCAGTTTGGAGAGTGTGTGAGAGAGCGATAGAGAGCGCGAGAGAGGGGGAGAGATATATAAAATAGAGAGTGAGAGAGAGAGTGGGCTTAAACTTAAACTAAGTGTTTAGTTTGATTGACGGTTTCTCTGTACAACGAACGATATGATTTCGTAGCATGCAGCTTTTAAGCAGCTGCATTACGCATTATTTGCTGAATCAAATTCCATCTTTATTTATACCAATTTTGTTTGTATTATTTATTGTTTATTCAACTTGATTGATTGCTTTATTTTGTAGATATGAATCGCAGCTACTGGAATACACAGTTATGTGATGGACGAATGGTTGATGGTCAATGTGTTGTGGTACAGGTGTGGGTACAGGCTCTGGCATTGGCTCAAGATTTGGTGCTAGTAGTGGTACAGGAACTGATAGAGGTATTGGTTCAGATACTTGTACTGGTACAAGAATTGGTTATAGTAGTGATACGGATACTGGTACAAAAACTGGTACAGGTACTTGTACTGGTTCAAGAGTTGGTACTAGTAGTGGTACAGGCACTGATAGACACTGAGTAGTAATGGTACAGAAATTTGTATGTGGTACTGGTACAAAAACTGGTTCATATACTCGCACAAAAACTGTTACTTATACTACTTATTGTGCTGGTACAGGTACTGCTACTGACTCTTATAGACTGAGATACTGTTTGAAGTACAGATGGTACAGATAACTAATATGGGAACTGGTACAAGTACTGGTGAAAGCATTGGTACTGGTATATAAACCACTGGTGGTACAAATATGTGGTACATTTATTGGTGTGTTGCTTTAAACGTCACGGCGTACGCTTTTAATGACTCGAACTTTTAGTATTTAGTATTTTTTGTTGTTAGTATTTACACGCGCACAGGACCTCAAGGACGATGATAATTGAGTCGAGGTACAAATGATAAAAATGCAATCAAGAGATATTCAAATTAAAAGTAAATGAAAAACAACTTTTTGCCGTTGACAAGAAACAAAAATTGCTGCATACAAACAGAAACAAAAAAAGATATTTGGAATAGTACACAAATTGATAGTCAATAACGGTATATATATAGACGATTAAAACACATTACGAGGCCAATAGTTGGAATATACATTTCTTACTCTCAATATATTCAAAACAATTAAACAACCAAACAAACATACAACAATTATGACAGGAATTTTTGTAGTATTTTTTTTTTTAATTATGGATATTACGAATTACGATTTGGGAGCTGTGAGTTATAAAAATACATACGAAATACGACAACAACATAAAAAAATAGAACAATACATTTATTTTTTTTTATTTATTATTTTTGAATTTTGTTTAAATCAAAATAAAAAACTAAAAGACAGAGACTTCAAAAATATTGTCAAAAAGATTTAGAGTAAACCCAAATGGAGTTGTGGAATAGGAATATAGATAATGCTATTAGGGAAAAGTACGAAAATGGAAATCGAATAAAATGAAAACGAAAGAAAAATCAAATTTTTTTTAGCGGCTGCATTATCAGGGAAAAAAAATTCGAATACTGGATGTGAAAAGTTTGAAATTTAAGAGTTATTTACTTAAGTTATGTTAAGTTGAATTAGATAGAAGAGTGTGCAGGGAGTGAGAGAGAGAGAGAGAGAGAGAGACAAGTATATATATATAGGTTGGGTCCGACAGCACAAGGGACAAGCATTTAAGATGGTAAGAAGCGTCGAAATATGAGAGAATGAAATTTATACAAGTATATACATATATATGCAATATATATTCAGTATATATGTATGTATATAGGTTGAATGACATTGATGATCGATGGGATCGATAATGGAAAAGTATGAGTGCTTGATAAAGCTTGAAAGAGATTCAAATATGATAGGTGGATAGATTTAAAGCAGAGCGGGATAGCAAGAGTTTCTTTTCTATATTTGGGAGTGGCATATATCAAAGACAGATGTAACGGGACTTTGTAGAATTACGAGCAGTACGAAAAACCACTCTATAGAAGGGTACACAAAATTCTTGAAAATTGATAACTGTTTAAGTAGCATTAGCTGATGGCTGATATAGACTAAAGTATAACTTGGCATTAGGGTTAGCATATATATAGGTTAGTAGCAATTAATATTAGTACTTAGTAGTAGAATAGCGGTATTATAGGTACAGTTGGTTAGGTGTACAAATATTAGATTTAGTTAGATATATAAAATACATATTCAATAGACGTTTAGGCACGAACAGAAGCGCACATTAGCTTAGTCAATTGATAAGCAATAATCGATAATCGATAATCGATAAGCGATCAGCGATAAATGACTATCGGCAGACGCGCATCGAATAACGATCAACGATAGTTGATAAACGATCACCGATCAATTTTAGTCGATTTACGATAGTTGATATGTTATAGTTAATCAATGATAATCGACAAACGATCATCAACGATCAATGAAAGTTGATAAACGATAGTGAAAAACTATTATTAATCAACAATAATCGACAAACAATTATCGAGCAATTATCGCTGATCGATAGGCGATATTTGATTATCAATATACGATAGTCGATAAACGATCATAGAAAGACGATAATCAATTATAATCAATGTAGGATAATCGATTTACGATAGCCGATTAGTTTTGATTGTCGTTAAGTTTAATTGCTAAATCGATATTCGAAAATTATTAGTAAGTAATGGACAAACGACAATCGAAAATCGTCAATCGCTAATCGACAATCGAAAATTGACAATCGATAATCGATGATCGTTAGAGTCATAGTTATAGATAGCAGATTAGATAGAAGAGACACAAAATAGCACACAATATATATATGCGATATAGAGATTAGTTGGATAGCACATTCAGGTAGAAATAATTACCACCTCTCCCTCGGCTCTCTTTCTTTCCAGCTCCTTCTGCTTTTCATGCTCAGCGGCAATGCGTTGTTCAATTTGCACCAATGATTCGCGGGTAAAGGGACGGAACAAACTTCGTTCTTCCTCAGATATCGAGTCGGAATCTTCTGTCATTGTCTATGCGGCCAACGATGAGAGCCTTAGATTTCCAAGGCCTGTAACAATAACACACATGAGTACAAACACACACACACATGCATGTGTGCTACACAGAGAGAAATTAGAAATCCAAAATTGGTGGATACTCACATGAGGCACATGGATGTCGCCTGCTACATTAAAGCTACAACTATATCCGAGGCGCCATGTTCGAGTAGCGCCCGCCGCTTAGCACGATTCTGCAATTCACACACATAAAGAAAGAAATTATAATTAAATAACGGCATATCGTATGTATATTTTTATATATATGTATATGTGTATGTATATTCGATAGTCTTTAATTTCGATTCGATTTGATTCGATTCGATGCGATGCGATGTGGAGCAACGCACTCGTTGAGCACGTTGAACCCATTCGCTTCAATTAATAATTGGATTAGCGTTGCCAACAATTCCCGTTAATTGTATGACCATTAAATTTATTCCCATTAATTGTGTACTCATTAATTGTGTTCCCATTAATCGCATTACCATTCAATTCATTCCCATTAAATGCAAATCCAAGTCACAAGCAAAAAGAAACAATTAACAAACGATTAATGGAACAATAGCGGGCAATACACTGAGCGAAAATAGTAATGCACTCTATTCTATTTTCTTTGACCGAAATAAGGCTTTTATTTCAATCCCTAGTTGTAGCTTGAAGCGTTAAATATAAATGATAATAATAAATAATTTTATAATATTTTTTTTTTCTATCCTATTTTCCTATAAAAAGTTTTATAATGAAAATTTATTTCTTTAACTTAAATAAAATCTTATTTCAAATCCTAAACTTAAGCGAGTTTTAATTTTTATCTAAATTTTAAATTCAAATATCTCAAACCAAGAATTGAAATAAATGTCAGATATAGTATTGAATGTGCATATGAATATATATACATATATTAACCCTGAAGTATCGCAAATTACACAAAATTCCAACAACACACAAAATTGTCAGTTAAAACTGTTTTTGTTTTTGTTCTTGAATTCTATTCAAAATGTAAGCAAAAATATTTATTTGATTTCTGCGTATATAAAATACCCGTTAGGACGTATTATTATTATTATTTTTTTTTTGCACATTCATAACACAATAGAAAACCACTTTTCATTCATCATTTTCCATTTTCCATTTGCTGCAACTGCAACTGTAAAGTTGATTGCCAAAAATTTTGATTTGCAAACGTGAAATTAAATTCTAGACAATTGTTTATTCGAATGCAAGAAGTAAAAATAATTGTTATCTAACTTTTCGAATGGAATTCTGAAAATTTAGTTCCACTCAAGTTTCCCATCATTGAAATGCGTATGTGTGTGCGTCTTTTTATTGTATTCACTACGCATGTGTGTGTGTTTGTGTGTGTGCATAACTTTAAATAGTGGGAAATTTAAATTTAATATTTGTGGAAAAAACAAACCAGCAACAATTTTTATTTATTGAAAGAAAATATAAAAAAAAATATAATATGAATATTTTGAATAAAAATTCATTTGCCATTCAAAACGAAAATTGAATGAAAAAGTTTTTCAATAACTGCACTTTCGAAGGGAAATGTCAGTCGCAATTATTGTTCCATTTATTTAAACAGAAAAACTCGCGCTTTAAAAAAATAAAAGACAATAAAAACGATTTGATTTTCGTGAACGGAAAAACAAGCACTTAAATAGTTACGTAAGATACATACATATATAGACAATGTACAAATATATATATATATATATATTTATTTATATAATATAGTCGACTCGCAAGACTTATGGAATAGATAACACTCGAAGAGGCTCGAAATTTGGGATTCGGTTTGGATTGGGCTTTCGGCTTATGTAAGCAGCCTCCACTAAGGTCAAAGCACTCTTGCAGAGCGGCAATCTATGTGTGTATGTGTGTGTGTGTGTGTGTGTGTGCTGGACACACACATATGCATTTATAAATATGTATATGTACATATACATATATATGTATAAAAGATAAGTAAATGTGTGTGTGTTTCTGCTCAATAGGAGCACAAAAGTAGGTCAGTTCGATATTTCAACGTGTTTTTATATACGCAACACACACACACACACACACACATACGGCTTTCGCATATGCATGTGTATGTGTGTGTATGAATGAATCAAATTGTAGGCTCAGCATTCGAATAATTTGAATAGCCTGAAAATTGAAATCAAATCAAACAATGGCTCATGTGCGATTGACAAAGCGCCACACCTACACACCTACACACCTACACAGCCACGCACACGTACACCCACGCATAGAAAGGCGTGTGAGCGCTCAAAAGTATGCTATAACGCACTTGCATATTCGTGTAATTAAACAAGTGTACAGCAATTTATTTAAACAATGCACAAATTGATTAACTAACTAACTAACTAACTAACTAACTAACTAACACATACACACACACACATAGACAACACACTTAACCTTAAAAGAGAAACATACACACACACAGTGAACGCTGCTCGCATGTTGTTAGTCAATGAATTTTACATATACTTGCAAAGCCTGTGAGTGAGAGAGAGCGAGTGAGCTCGAAGGCGTGAGTGAAATGCCGAAGGAAGAATGAGTGAGTGAGTGAGAAAGCGAGTGAGTGTGAGTGTGAATGTGAGTGGCGGCGAGAGCGCGCAAGCGAAAAGAGAGAGACTGAGAAAAGGCAAGAGTGAGTGGGTTAGCGGTTTTTATTTTATTTATTTTGTCTTTTTTTCTGTTTTTTGGTTTTTTTTTTTTTTTTTGGGCTGAAGCGTGCAAGAGTTAGCGCCTGCGCCTTGAGCACAAATATCCTGCCGTTTGGCTCTCTGCGGCTGCCGCTTCTGCGGCTGCCGCTTCTGCTGCTGCTGCTGCTGCTGTTGTACAATCTTTGTATCTCGAAGATACAATTATTTTTGGTATGTTTCTTAACGAAACTTTACGCTCAGACTGTGGGCATGGATTGGCCCGTTATTTTTTCTTGTTCCTTTTTTTTCAACGCCGCAAGTTTGCCCTCCAAAAGCCACCAAAAGGTTGTGCAGTAGGCCAACAAAAAAAAAACCCAATGTGTGACTGTATGTGTGTGTGTGTGCGTGTGTGTGTTTGTCAGCAAGTGTTTGGCAAGTGTTTGAGTATTTTCAATTGCTCGGCTCATTAGTGACATAATCATGACTGGCAATTAGTTGCCGCTGCATGCAACTCCTTAAAGCTTAGCCTAACTGTAATTGTGTATGTGTGTGTGTGTGTATGTATGTGTGGGCTGTTGCTTACCGTTAATCGATGTCAATCGATGTTGTGCCTGTGTTGTTGCTGCAGCTGCTGCTTCAATTGTAATGCTTTTTGTTGTTGTTGTTGTTGTTAATCTCTGTTCCTGCTGCTGCTGCTGCTGTTGCTGTTATTGCTGTTGCCGTTGTGCAATAAACCGCTTGCTGCTGCAGTTAAACAGTTAACAATTGTTGTTGTTGTTGTTGTTGTCGCTGGCTACACATGTAAATGCATGCAACAAAAGCACAAATGGCGGCACAATCGAAGCTGAAGGCTGACGACGACTACGCGACGCGCTTAAACAATTTGCTGCTGTTGTTGTTTTTCCTTTTTTTTTTTTGTTGTTATTGTTGTTGTTGTTGTTGCGTTCGCGCTGTTGTTGTTTTTTTTTTTATTATTTTTATTAATCTTTTTGTTGTATTATTTTCTTGCGTTTGTTTTGTTGTTGTTGTTGGTTCCCAGCGCTGTGCACAAAATTTCAAAATTTAAGTCAGCTTTGACAGCAATGTGAACAGAAATATTAATCTGTGTGAGTGTGTCTGTATGTGTGTGTGTGTGTGTGCTGTAACAGGAGTCGTAGCCAAAGCAGAAGCACAGGAATTAATGTTCATGTGCGTGCTTTCAACTTCTGTTTGTTTATCTGTGTGTGTGTGTGTGTCAGTGTGTATGTGAATGTGTTTCGTATTCGTGTTCGTGTAAGTGTGTGCTATATAGCCGGCGCGATTGTATTTGTATTTGTATTTGATGTGGCTTGGTTTTCAGTTGATTTAACTTATTGTTGTTCTCGTTCTTTGTATGATTTCTCAATGCTATTGATTGATTGATTGATTGATTGATTGATTGATTATTGTTGTTGCCGCTGCTGTTGTTGATATTGTTGTTGTTGTAGTTATTGTTGTTGTTCGTGCTGCTAATTTTGTTGCTTTTAATGCCTCGGTTTGTGCATTTTCATTAACTGCTTTTGTTTCGCTTATTCAATTTGTAAATAGTTCATTAAATAGTTAACCTTTATTTCAAATTATTTTTGCTCACACACAACAATTGTTGTTAAGAGGTTTCTTTGCACACAACGGTAAAAAAAAATCACAGTGCACTTGAAAAAAAAACAGCCAGAACAATTTGATTCAGCCACAGAAAAAAATCATAGTCTACTTAGCAGCGCAGTTTGTTTATGTTTATGCAACTTTGGAGCTTCAAGCGGATTATTGTAGCATACTTTCGCGCGCACGTGAAAAACGCAGCCAACACCAAATCAAAGTCAGGGAGAGACGCTTACAGGGCTAGCCAGAGAGCGAAATATACATATATCTAAATATACATACAATACATATACATATATAAATATATATATATATATATATCTATATATGTATTCAAAGAGAGAGAAAAAGATAAAGAGAGGGCGGCAGAGAGAGGAAGAAAGACAGGAAGAGAGAGAGAGAGAGAGAGTGGCTTTCACTATTTCCTTAACCTAGCAAAAATGTTATAACTTTTGCTATTCAACTAAGTTTCAAGTGTTGTTTTTCATTTTGCTCAACTGCAGCGAAACGAACGCAATGCCAAAATCCAACAACGAGCTAACAAAAGCCGTTAACTGTGCAGAATTTACCCACCACCCCGCCACACACCCTATTCTGCCCGCTCTGCCTTAAGCGCAATCGAAA
>JBAMCK010000510.1:57500-85000 GCA_037075185.1 Drosophila pseudotalamancana
TGGCAACTCTTATTCGCTTCGCATAGACAAACACTCGCACGCGCGTCAAACAACAACAACAACAAGAAATAGAAGACTTTACTTGAACATATTTACATATGTATTAGTATATAGTATATATAGATTAGCATATATGTATATACTAACTAAAATGTAGCGTTACGTTTTTTTTTTAGTTTTCTTTTGCCTCCTTCATTTTTATTGAGCACTTGAAAAAAAAAACCATATACAAAAAAAAAACAAAGGAACTTTGAGAACTTATGTAAAACGTTTTGCCTGCGCACACAAGACAAAAAAAAAATATAAAAAAAAAAACAGTTATATATATTATATATATATATTATATTAGATTTCAACTTTTAAGTTTCGCTGCTCAACTAAAATTTTTATCACTTATTCGACTTGGCTAACCAATTGGGCTGCAAGTCCTGACCGACTGGCTAAGCCCTTTTCGGACAGGTCCTTAAAAGTGCGGTAAGGACTCAGGTTCCTAGCCACAGAATTTACATTTAGAAACGCATCTCTTAACTATTTTATTTCGCTTTGATTTCGATTTTGTATATTTTTTTATTTTTTGGTTTTTTTAAATGTTAGTTTTTTTTTTTTTTTTTGCTTGTTCAAATTTGTTGTATTTTATTTTATTTTATTAGATTATTTATATATTTTTTTGTTTGATTATGTCGGCTGCTGCTTGCTGCTGTTTGGTTACCCGTAATCCGTTCGTCTCCGTGGTTCACTGAAACTGTCAGCAGCCGCAGAACTTGTGCGTCCATCGAGTTCGACTTTCGTTCAGTTGGCCAACTCGGCTGGGCCAAAAGCGACGTTCGGGCCCGGCCGAGCGCAGACTGCTTCGTATGGTCGGCGTGTGCCACTTTCTTGCACAGTGCGACAGAGATAGAGAGTGAGAGAGTGGCAGAGTGGCAGAGTGGCAGAGTGGTGGAGAGAGAGAAAGTGGGAGAGTGGGAGAGTGGGAGAGAGAGTGGCACTCGGTCATTGGGACAGGCCCAGAATAAGGAGCCAGAAGCCAGGCGAGAGCGTTCGAATCGACAAACAAACACACACAAAAATAAAAAAAAAAAATATCACAAAAAATACAACAAAAAAAAGGCGGAAAAAACAAAATGGAAAATACGAAAATAAAGTTGGAAAAGTTGTGGCAAATGTGCTGCATACGTCAGGGCGCAAAAGCATTTCGCCTGACTTTGTGACTTTGCCTTTCGGCCAGGTGCGCGTGCACCGTACACAACATGCTGTTACCCACCTATGCACCAGCCGGTGGCTAACACCCAGTCACCCACACCCACACACACACACACACACACACACACATCTATTTCCTTTGTCCATGTTTCGCTGCATTCCTTTTCCTTTCTCTAATTGACCGCAACGACAGAGCACAATTAAGACAGGTGCGCGATCCAGCACATTTAACGGTTAAATGTACCCCAGACACCAGCACCACCCTCCCCCTCCCCCTCACCCACTTAGTATCCTACTAGGCCAACAGCAGTGAGCCGCAAAGTCGCTTTAGGACAAATTAAATTGTTCTCTTACACGAATTTAGCATTGTTTTTCATAGACCAAAACAATTCGTTATGTATTTCATATATTTCATATCCTACGTTATGATTTAAACTGTTATTCGATTATTTATGAATATCATTGAAATAATTTCGAATTTAAATTTCTTGAGTTTTAAAAATCTTGAATTAAATGGTTTAAAAATGTTTTACAAATATTCAAGGAAAACAAATACAAATATAAATGCATAATTTATAGTAAGTACCGTTAGGTAAAACATGTCATTATAATTTATGAAAATCGCATAGAAAGGTTTAATTTGGGCAATTGAAGAAAAAAGAATGAGAAGTCTTGAATTTTGTTTTTTATTTTCTTTGTTTTTTTTTTTTTTGGTTAATTAAAAAGAAGGCGAACTGAGAAGAAGAAGAAGAATACGATTCAGTGAGTAAATAAAGTGAAAAAAAAAGAGTTTCAAAGGTCGAAAGCTAATTAAGTTGGAAAAGAAAAAGACTAAAAAGAAGGATTGTACAGTGAAAAAGAGGGAAGTGAATGATGGAAGAGAAAGAGCGAAAGCGGAAATAAATTATTAGGTGTGCGAGAAAGGAAAACAGAGAGAGAGAGAAAATAAGAAAGACAGATAGAAAATATTGTTGAATACACATTATGTAGGACAGATCTCTATTTTATAAGACTTTGAAAGCCAAGAGAAAGGAATAGAGAGGGGGGAGAAAAGGAATAAGTAGCGCTACAAAAAAGGAAGAGATGGGTAATGCTATTAATTCAGGCAGATGTCTATTTTATAATACAATCTCATAATGCATATTAAAATACAAGAAGAAAAACAAATAGAGAAAAAGACTTATTCGACAAAAAGAGAAATAGATAATTCTATTAATTCGTAATTTCATAACGCAATCTCATAATACATATTAAAATACAGACAGAGAGAAAAGAAAAGATAGAGAGAGAGAGAGAGAGAGACTACGTTGTTTGACAAAAAGAAAAATAGGTAATTCTATTAATTGAAGCAGATCTCTATTTCAGAAAACCTTCTCATAATACATATTAAAATACACAGAGAGAGAGAGAGAGGGAGAGAGAGAGATAGAAACAGAAAGAGAGCTAAGGGAGATAATTAGATAATATATAGTTACATCAATCCCTAATTTAGGATGAAAAATTAGTTAATAAATAAACATGAATCCAAGGACCATGAGAACCGCCGAGTAGGGCGACAAACGGGCAACGTCAAAGCTAAAGCACAAAAAAAAAACCCCCCAACAACAAATTGTAATAAAATGTGCCGGCTGCCACGCATCGTGGATGAGTGGAAAGAAACCTTATAGACAGGCAGGCGCTGATGCTGGAACATGGTGTGAGTGAGAGGGAAACTGAGTGTGTGTGTATGTATGTGTGTGTGTGTGTGTGTATGCAGAATTAAGCCACGATGCGGGACTTCATTATGAAGGAAATTGTTGCAAATAATGATTAGCAATATACCGAAAAATCGACGAATGCAACATTTAAATGCAACACGGCGATAACTGAGGGCCAAACAACAACAACAATAATAATAACAACAACAATTTCAACTATAACATTAACAAAAGCAACAACAGCAACAAAGAGCAGCAGCAGCAGCTGTCGCCTGCCTTGGGCCCCACCCCACGCCCACAATATTAGCTTACATCGTGTTGGCCAACATGGCGTATGAGCAATGCGAGCTGTCGCCCTCTAAATGTATGTGTGTGTGGCATGTGGCATGTGGCATGTGGCAAAGGGAACTGCGGATGATGTCAGCGAACGAGGCAAATGCTCGTACAAATCGCTTGTGTGTCGCTTGCCGCTGTTTGTATATATAAATATATATATATATGTGTGTGTGTGTGTTGGTGTGTGAGTTCGTGTAGCATGCAACACTGCCGCAACAGCAGTAGCAGCAGCAGCAGCAGCGGCGGCAACCAAAGCAACAAAAACTTCAGTGGGCCAACAAAGTCGCACGTACGTCCTCGCAGTGTCCTCGCACACTCACACACTCACACACACCCATTTTTGTACACATACACATTTATATAAATATACATGCATACACACACACGCTCGCTTTTATATACACTTATCCAACACTCCTTTTGCCACGCGCGTCTTTCGTGCTTTTTCCTTTTTGTTGCTCTGCTTCTTGTTTTTAT
Organism: Drosophila pseudotalamancana; assembly: GCA_037075185.1. Taxonomy (NCBI): domain Eukaryota; kingdom Metazoa; phylum Arthropoda; class Insecta; order Diptera; family Drosophilidae; genus Drosophila; species Drosophila pseudotalamancana. The sequence goes on from JBAMCK010000510.1 coordinate 61,211, forward strand.
ATACAAATACATATATATACATATATATGTATGTATATATTTATATATATACATTTTTTTTTTTTTGGTTCCTTTTACCCATTTATTTTTTTTTTGCAGCCATTGCGGTTGCTGTTGTTGTTGTTGGGCAGAAGTAAAAAGGCGCTCATTTCATGAATGAACAATGACGACATTCTGACAGTAGAAAACGTCCATTTAGTGGGTGAAACGGCAGGGGGTGGGGGGCTGGTGGGAGTTGGTAAGGGGTTAGGGGGTAGGTGGGTAGGCGGGTGCCACAATGCACCGCTATCTGTCGTCCATCACATTGTCAAGTACGACTAAATTTCCGCACCTTTGTTCACACCGACACAATATAAAGCACACTTACACTCACACTCACACTCACACAAACAAACATTCACATTCTCTCTCAAACACACACACATACTCATTTAGACAGCTTTATGTGAAAGTTTAGTCAACTGACATAAACCACAATTTGGACAACATTTTATTTCCTTATTTCGTTTGTATTGAAAGCCATTCAAATCTCTAGATATATATAATCATATATACACACATACATAAATATATCTATATATATATATATATGTATGTATATATGCACACATATATGCCAGCAAATGTCAAGCTAGATCTTAAGATTCTAATTCAAATGTCATTCAATAATTTGGTGCAGACTACGTAAATCTATTTATATAACAAATATATAGTAGAATATGAGATATACGTTATCCAACAAAAAGTTATATATGTATATACATTTGTATAGGTAAAAGCATGTATGTATATATAAAAAGAAGTATAAGTATAGTTTATCTAACTATTTGCAAGTATTACTGGCAATTTTTTTTGCCATTTATTAAAATAACTATTAAATGGGTTTGACCCATTTAGACAAGCCATCCAAGTAGTTCCAGATATTATAATTTATGGCACTCCCTTATTTGGAGCCCTTTGGGAACATTAAGGAGAACGTAAAAGAAGAACGTAAAAGAAGAACGTAAAAGAAGAACGTAGAAGAAGAACGTAAAAGAAGAACGTAAAAGAAGAACGTAAAAGGAGAACGTAAAAGAAGAACGTAAAAGAAGAACGTAAAAGAAGAAGGTAAAAGAAGAACGTAAAAGAAGAACGTAGAAAATATTGAGAAGCATTATAAACCCAATAATAAGATCCGGTAAACCTTAGTGGACGGTCATTTAGGGAGAGTGCCCGACTAGAAACTACCCTGGAAATCTAGAAGCATGCTCCCCGTTACCCACTTTCTCTGTCTCTCTCTCTCTCTCTCTTTCTTTCTCTGTCTCTCTTCTTCTTTGACATTCAAACTATGATTATACAAGAATATTATTTATTAACCTTGGTGTACCCATTAACTGTAAATTCAGGCTTTAACCTTGATTAACATCATTAATTCCAACTTCTTCTATTCAACACAACTTCTTTTTTATAACTGTTTTGTGTTTAACGTTTCGTTAGGGCGTGACAATATGCATATCAATATAAAACATTGCATAATGTGCTCTGTAAGCCATATTTAAGTTATTCCAGAGCTTAGAACTTTAACTAAAAGTCATAAATAAACAATTTAATGGAACATCAATTTATGCATAAGTCGTATTTGCTTTGCCCTCAATATTCCCTTTGAAGTTCCGACAGGCTGGGAGCCACTGAAGATGAACAGAACGGGTATATTAGCTTTCGCAAATACATATATATGAGCAATAGTTATTCCTTAAGTCTGATCAAGTTAGTGCAATAAATGCTGAAGTTAGTCGAAAAAACATTTCTCAAGAAGAAGCAAGCCAAATTGCGACAGGGTATCTGCTAGTCGGGCACGTCCGTTTGCAGCAAGTTAACTTAGTTTATTTTGCCTCGAAACTAACGGTAATTTTGATATATTCCTTTTGCTTTGGCCAGCTGCACTTTTTCCATTAAGCCGAGCTACAAAGGTTCCGACTACAGCCGCAATTTGACTTCCCAGTTCCAGTTCCAGTGACAATTTTATTTATCGTTTCAGTTTCTAGTTCCAGTTCCCGATTCGGCTTCAGCTTCAGCATCAGCTCTAATTCGTACTCCATAACCTTTTGATAGTACAGACCCAACACGAACTCCTTTGCCAGCGCCAACTCTGGTTCTAGCCCCTGGTTAAGTTCCTGTGATTGTTCTAGTTTCTGTTCCTGTTCTAGTTTTAGTTCCAGTTCCAATTCCAGTTTCAGTTTCAGTTCCAGTTCGTACTTCAGCTGCTTTTCCAGTTCTACTTACTTCATCTCCTACTCCAGATTAAATACCAGTTCCAGTTCCAGTTCCAATTCCAGTTTCAGTTCCTGCACCAGCTCCTGCTGCAGCCACAGCTCCTCTTCCAGCTTCAGCACTCACTTCATCTCTACACCAGTTTAAATACCATATACAGTTCCAGTTCTAGTTCCAATTCTAGTTCCAGTTCCAGTTCCAGTTCCAGTTTCTCTTCCAATTTCAGCACTTACTGCATCTCCTACTCCAGCTTTAAAACCCGTTCCAGTTCCAGTTCCAGTTCAAGTTCAAGTTCCAGTTCCAGTTTCAATTCCAGTTCAAGTTCCAGTTCCAGCTCCAGCTCCTGCTCCAGTCACAGCTTCTCTTTCAGCTTCAGCACTTACTTCATCTCAAACTCCAGTTTAAATAGCAGCTCCAGCTCCAGCTCCAGTTCCAGTTCCAGTTCCAGTTCTTGCTCCAACCACAGCTCCTCTTCCAGCTTCAGCACTTACTTCATCTCCTACTTCAGCTTAAATAGCAGTTCCAATTCCAGTTCCAGTTCCAGCTCCTGAACCATTTCCGGCCGCTGCTTCTGCTACAGCTCTCACTTCTGGTCCTGTTCTTTATCCTGCTTCGCTTGCTGCTCCTCCTCTAGCTGCTGCTGCTGCTTTTTGTGGGCGTGTCGGATCGCTGCGAACGGAAGGTCGGGGGGTGATGGGATTGACCTCCAACTGGCAGCCAATGGCGACGAGTGGGATGTGGGATGTGCGATGTGCGATGTGCGATGTGCGATGTGTAATGTACACCTGAAATATAACTGGGAACCTCTTCCTTCTGGCCTTCTGTCAACGTATCAACTCGTATTAACATAACCTTACATTATTTAACTTTCGTTCATTCCTTCTTCTATTACTCGTTGGTGTTGTTTTTGTTGTTGTTGTTGTTGTTGTTATTGGGGGCTGCCTTTGAGCTTCAGAGAGGGTGGAAGAGGGAGGGGTTGGAATTTAGGGTCGAAATGTACATAAATTTTTGCTTTATGAGCTGCGCGTGTTTCGCTGCCTGTTCAACTGTTCTTCTTCTTCCGCTTCTCCTTCTTCTTGTTGTTGCTGTTGTTAACTTGCTGACAGTTGGGCGAGCCATCGACAACAACAACAACAACAATAAAAGCAGCAGCAGCAGCAGCAGCAACAACAAGAAGAACAAGCATAGTAAATATAACAAGGCTAATTATGCCATCGACATCGTCATTATAATTACGCATGTGTGTGTGTGTGTGTGTGTGTGTGTGTGTGTGTGTGTGGGTGGATGGGTGTATGTGGGTGTGCACGGCAGTATACCTATTGCGTGTGTCGGTGTCTGTGCTTGTGTGCGTAGGCGTGCATACAAATTGAAATTGAAATCCATTCATGCGTTAGAGCGCTGCTTTGTTAATTCACAAATTGAAAAATTGGCTTTTGTTAACAGCACAAAGTCTCAAATTCTAAAATTCGAAAATCTAAAAACCTTAATTGCTGAAAATCTATAGAAAATTCTAAAGCTCTTAAATATTATTAGAATAATAATAATTATTTACAGCTGCAATTAAGTCTTTTTCATATCAAATTTCTGTATAAATTCTTAAGCTTGAAGGCAAATCTTTTAAATATTTATCCATTAAATACCTTGAAAAAGTTTGAAATTGATAAAATAGCGACAAAGCCAAGTGACCGACGAGCAGATACCCTGCAACAAACCTGTTGCCTCAAACATTCTGGCTTGCTGCTATACACACTCACACACGCACACACACATATGTATAAAGAAACACACTCACACGCACACATGTAAGCACAAACTTCTCTAAGCACCTGCTGTGCTTCATCTTGTTTTTAACTTTTGTTGAATAACTTCGGTATTTATTATCCGATTTTTATGAAATTTTCAAATCACACTAGAATATTCAAATTTCAAATGTGTTAATATAAAATCGGTGCATATATACATATACATACTTAAAAAGGATTTCAAAATCTATTTTTTCATTAAAAAAGGCCTTCAAGTCAAATGTTAATTCTTCAAGCTCAAAAGTAATGCAAAGTAAAATATATAAATCTTTATATAAAAATATCGACTAGTAATGGATAAATATCGACTAGTAAGAAATGGATTGCTATGGAATATAGCATCGACTTTTACAAAATTATTATGTTTTCTTTTGATTTTCAGACACAAAAAAGGTGATCAAGAATATATGTATAACTAATATACCCGATTTACGAATTTTTCAATGCGCAAAGGTGAATATAAAGAAATGGCTGAGAAACAGCAACTAAGAAAACTCGTTAGATTTGCATCCTTTGACAAATTCCTAACATATTTTTTGCCACATCCCCCCTCCCTCCCACTCCTCCTCTCTCTCTCACTCTCTCTCTCTCTCTCTCTCTCTCTCTCAGCATTCCCCCTGCGAGGCCAACAAATTGGCAGCTACCGTAATTGCCTGGTTACCAGAAGGCTCTAAGAAGTGGCCAAATCGATTGGCAATTCCTGGAAGCAATCTTCAGGCCGCGTTAACTGCTAAGCCAAACGTTATCAAAGGCGTAATTTTTGTTTTGTTTAAGCAATTTGTTGCTTATGGGGCTTAAATTTTATGGATAACCCACTCAATAAAATCTTTCAAATAATTTTTACAGTACCAAATTTTTGCAACATGAATAAAAAATATTTTAATATTTTAAGATAGTCAAACGTTTGGTAAATTATTAAAGGAGGAAATCACATTTCCAATGTACCAACTTACTGAAAAGTGTACCATAAGTGGTACTTTAGGCCATTTGTAAATATAGAAACTAAATTGTTTTTTCTAACTTCTTATCTTAACATCTCGGTAGAAAAGTGTTTATATGTACCAACTCTGAAGAAATTATATATATGCATATATGTATGTATTCAAAAATGTGTATATGCAGCCTAAAATATCAATAGATACATATGTATATGAAAAGTTGACATTTAGAAAAATGTACCAATGTAAAGAGTCAATAAAATTTGTTCTGAATTGAACATCTGAATTAAAGTTTAAGTTAAGTTCTCCAGCTTTTTGTTTCTCATATTAAATTGAAAGCCAAGTTTACCACTTCAAAAGTTCACATTATAAAATCATTTTAAAAATGTACCATAATTGGTACATTACTCTACTTGATGTGCGTAAACAAAATACAAAAATAAATTTAATGCTGTAACTCATATTACTTTTGTTCTTGAGTTTATTAAAAGCTCTCGAGTGAGATGTACCAACTCATAAAAATTGTACCAGCTGTTGGTACATGACTAGACTTTATGTGTATTCATAACTCAAAATAAAAATAGGGTTTTTTTAATTTTTTAATTTTTTAAACTTCTTATATAGGTAATATCTTGAAAGAAAAAAAAGTGATGTACCAATGCACCAACAAACCTTTCAAAAGTACCATAGTTGGTACTTTAATCTGTTTAATATGCATAAACCTTTTTAAGCTTGTTAAAAGTTAACATCTGGGAAGAACAGCGTTTGGTACATTCGGTAACTTATCAATAATTACCATAATTGGTACAAGTCTGGACTCTTTGTTCGCACAATCCCGGCTTAAGTAATGTGCCCGAAATTTTCATTTATTAAAGAAAATCTGTTTAAATTTGGAGCTCAACAAATGGGGTTTCATTTTTGATTGGGTTAAGCCCAGTGCCAAAACTGGTGTCATTTTGCGGACGTTCACTGTACACCCACACACACACATACATACATACACAGAGATTTATTGGCCACATCCTTTGCGGCAGCGGTCAAAATCAACGCATGAAATGTTTGGCCAACGCGCTTTAAGTCTAACCCGCTCCCCTTCCCCTCTCTTTCTACTCCTGCTCCTCCACCTCCATTCCCACCGACACTCTCCTGTTCAGCCTCAGCCTCAGCCTCAGCCAATTAACTGCGAGTTTTCCATTTTGAGTTTGCTTTTTTTTCCACTTATTTTTTTGTTGTGCTCTTCTTGTTTGCTTTGCATTTCGTTTCGTGTTTCATGGCGTTGCTTTGGCAACCAGCGACATCAACAACAACAACAACAACAACAAAAACAGCAACAGTACCCCAACAACAACAACAACAACAACAACTACTTCTACTACAAGAACAACAACAACGACCGTTAAAATGTGCAGCAAACACGCGATTAAAGTCCACAAAATGGCAGCCAAAGCGAGCACGAGAAACACGAGAGGCACGAGTGGATGGTGCATGGTGGATGGGGCACGTTGCAGGCGACAAGGCGACAAGGGGCAAGGGGCAAGGGGTAGGGGCTGGGGGCTGGGGGCTGGGTTTTTTACTATTCGTCTCACAAATAGGCAGAAATCATCCAAATGCCACAAAGCCAAACGCTTGCCGCTCAACTCTCTGCCACACTCAATTTGCGGGGCAGACATTTGCGTCGCTGGCCCCCTTCGCCCCACCCCCTTCCTTCCACTGACCCCACCTCCTGCAAGCAACATGTGCCAGTGCAACTGCACCAGCGACAACCAAATGGGGTGATGGGGAAGTGGGATTGGGGGGTTATATACGGCACGCGATTTGCTCAACTGCTGCATGCAGTTGACTGAGTTTTTGGCGGGCACTCAGCCAAACAGCCTCTAAATGGAGCACAACATGCAAAGCGCGCCTATGTGTGTGTGTGCGTGTGTCTTGGGTGACTGCTGATGCCATTTGCTTCATTGTTTTTCGGGGTTAACTGCAATGCGCTGCGGGCGATGAACGCCAGCCGCCTTTTTATTCCCTTCTCCGGATGCGTTATAGCCACATACGATCCACTTACGTTCTACTTTATCAGTACATATAAAGAAAGTCCGCAATACATTAGCATAAAGCGTTCATATAAAGCATTTACCATTTATTAAACGTCTCCGTATACAATCCACTTAAGTTCCACAGTACCAACTGTGGATAACGATTTTGATAGACTTTTGCCACAACGGATTGATTTACGACACGGACAAGAAATATTTCCACTTAAGTCCCCCGACAGAGAGAGAGAGAGAGAGAGAGAGAGAGAGAGAGAGAGAGAGAGAGAGAGAGATTAAAAAGTAAAACATACGCAATTATATTTGATTTGCTAGTGATCACATACGATCCACACAAAGGGCGATGTCATAAGAGAAAAGTGCACGACCCAATACAACGTTTATAAGACATAAAACACGATCCACATAGCACACACAGGAACAATTAAGGAAATCGACAGCAATTGAACTTCTAAAGCACAACAAATTAACAAATTACGTGATTTTAATAATATTCAATTCATTTTAAAAGCTGCCGTTTAATAAAATGGACTACAAATATTCCCGTTAAATCAAAATGAATTCCATTTGTAATGGGAGCCAAATTGTATGCTTTAATATTTACAATAATAAAAAAGTTGTTAGCAGAGCAGCAATTTTTTTTAATAGCAAATGGGACAGAGGAAAAATATTTATTAGCATACGTACGCACACGTACATATGTATATGTATGTGCTTTATTGACTCATAAGCCACATTTAATCGCCAGCAAATAAAAGTAAAAATAAAAATAGCCCTCGCAAAACCATGTCAAGGATGACATTTTATTAAAAGTAAATAATATTCCAGCTTTAATAAAGCAGCAGGAAAATTGACTGTTAATGACTCTCGGCTGCGCGATACTCTGTTTCAGTTTTTTCTATGTTTAATCATTTACTATTATTATATATTTATTTTAGTTCTATCTAAAGATGGGTTACAAAAGAAATGTGGAACATATGCAACATCCACCCCCCTCCCTCTCCTTGTGGAACACATCTATATGCTAAAAACCGTTATTATTTGTACATATGTATATTCCCAATTTTAAAACTCAAACTCAAAGCCATAAGTGGAAAAGCAATATACCCGTTTACAGTTCAGAAACAGAGTATTAAAAAAGATAAAAATTCAGAATTCAATTCAGAAAAATAAAAACAACAACAACAACAACAACTTTTAGAAAAGCGTCGCTTCAAGGCGTGCTTTTCATTAAAATTAGCTGAAAGTTAGAAATGTAAATGGGAATACCGTTATACATGGGCATAGACATAAATAAGTGGAAGCATATTTGTTCTAAGCGTGTTTATGCGCCCGACAGCTGCAAAAGCCAAAAAGCCGCTGACAGAAACAAACGGGACTTTTGCCTGCGGGTTGCGCCCATTGATTTTCATAAGAAACGCTTAAATGCAAATTAAATGCCAATTAATTATGCGGGCACACACACACACACACACACACACACACACAGCTCGAGCATAGCTTAATATTGTGAGCTGCTCAGCTTTTAGTTTTTGTTGTTGATATTGTTGTTGTTATTGCTGCTGCTATATTTCGGCCTTCTAATGGCGTCATTACGCCCGCGTTGATAACGGTAAATAAAACACACAAGCAGGAAAGACAAAAAAGCGTGACAAGTGCTGAAAAATTCATCAGGAAGCCAAGCCAAATATATCCAACGCACACACATACACATACACACACACACATTAGTCATTTGCTTTTCTTTTAAGTATTCACAATACACATACATACATATGTGCGTCGAATTACGCATGCATATATGTATGTACATATGTACATTTGTATGTTTGTATGTACGTGTGTCTGTCGTAATTGGCAGCCAGTGCTGCATCGATGACATCATGCAGCGGCGGAGACAGCGACGCGCCAAACACCTTCCAGAGTTGCCAAGTGTCCTGTTTATGCATGTGTGCGTGTATGCACACATATATACATAAATATGTATACATATATATCCATGTGTAAGTGTATGGGCTTGGCTAACATGCCGATTGGCCCCGTTATAAAAAGCGACTGACCAACGCAAATAGACAAACATGTACATGCATGCACGCATACACATGTACATACACATATACATGCATTACCTACATACATACAAGCCACAAGCTTTCACATTATCACGTTGCACTTGTATATATGTATGTATATAAATAAGTAAATGTGCACACACACACACATAAATATATATATTTAAATATATGTGTGAGCTTAGTGCTTGTGATGAGCACGTGACGTAATCGCTTAGTCACGCAAATCACGACCTAAATACAAACTTAAATTGCGACAATTTCATTTTCCATTGTTTTTTTTATCCTGCGCGAAGAAATAAAAAATATTTAATAAACAATTTACCACCATTGTTGCAACGGGAGTTTTCCTAATTCCGTTATTGCATGGCGATGTTTGAAACTGCAAATGGCGATTAATTTCAGTTTGCTATCGATTTCGTGCGAGCAGCACCAACACTGGCGGCAGCGATAATTCTTCCTTCTTAGGGGTGGGGCAATAACGAGTAATAAATGTTAATAAATTTTTTCACCGGTTTACGCAAAAAAAAAAACAATTTATAGGTTTGTTTATATATATGTATGTATATATATATATATATCGTACAAAATGTTTAAACAACAAAAAATATATATATATATATATCTCGTTAAGAATTTTAAATTATGCAATGCTTGAATTGTTGATTTTTGCTGTTAACTGTTCCTCAACACTAGTAGAAAAATGGATGCAAGTTTTTTTGGATTTAATATAGAATTGGATTATAAAACTATTTATGTCATTAGTTTTGTTGTTGTTCTCTATTTTAGTTTCGAGTTTTCATTTGTTTTGCTAGTTTAATAATTTATAGATATTGTTGCTTTGTTAAGATCATTAATTGCTATATTTTAGTATAGCTTGAACCTCAGCGCTCAATATATGTATATATTTATATATATATATATATTTCCATATTCATATTCGTATTTATTAAGAAGTAAATTAACGGATACTCTTTGCTTTGTATAAATTCTTTTAATGTTTTTTGTTTATTTTTTTATTTATATGTTTTCATTTTTTTTATATATTTATTTTTATTTTATTTTTGTTTTTCGCTTTAATTTTCAATAGATTTTCGTACTGGGCTTCATTTAAAATGCATATCAAAGTTCTTAATTACAAACTTCGGATAGGTATATTTTTAATTTGTTGTTAATTTAAATAAATGTAAACTTTACGTTGCTTGCGTTATGGATGGGTTTTTAAACGTTAATTAAATACAAATATTACTTTTATTACTTGTTTTTTTTTTTGCTTATTTGCCCGCTGCTACTTTTTGTCTACGCTTTATAGTAGGTAAATCTTTGACTTTGTTTAATATTAGAGCTAAAATTATAAAAAGTTTTATTTATATATATATATATATATTATATATATATATTTATATATATATATATATATATATAGAGATATAGATATATAGATATTAGCTTGCTCAGTTACGCGTCTTTCAATATTTTTGTTTGCGAATTTTCTACATTGTTTTATGTAAGCAACATTTGTTTTCTTTCTGTTATAATACAAAATGAATTCAAAAGTTATTTTTAATATTTAAAAAGGCTTTAAAAAACGTCGACGACAAAAGTTTCGAGTATTTTCTTTATTTCAAAACAAAAAAAAATTCATTTTAGTTTTTTCAAAATAAACAAAAATCATCTTTTGTTTCTGTAATCTGAAAATGAAATACGAGATTTTATTTCGAAATAAAGTTGGCAGCATTGATAAGAGGAAGAAAAAGAACGCTCACAAATTGTTCTTATTTTATACGAATTAGTTTTTATTTTGTTTTTGTATCTTTTGTATTTCTTTACAGCGCTCGCGCATGTATTCAAAAATATACAAAAAAAAGAAAGAAAGAAAGGAAAAAGTTGTGGAAAACATTTGATTGAGTTAGTAATTTGAAGTCACCAAAGTTTAAAAAAAATGTTTATATATATATATATTAATATATATATATATTTATATATATATATATATATTATGTCATATATTTCTATATATGTATATTTTATATTAATTGATATATTTCGCTTAATATATATTTGTTTGCGTATTTAAATTATCTACACGGAAAAAAAATTTATGTTTATCAATGCCGCCGTCGCCGCCGCCGCCTTGTCCCTCCCTCTGTCCAATAGTCCATATAAAAAAACGTGTCCATATGTGTTGCCAAATTGAAGCCGACAACAATATTTCACGTAAATTGTTTAACAAAAAGTTTAATTGTTTTTTTTTTTTTTTTTTTTTTTTTTTTTAAATTATAGACAAAATATTACAAACAAGAGAAATAGAAAAAAATAGAAAAAAAACAGAACTGTGGTCAAATATTGAATTCGCGACTTAGACTTTCGCTTGGATTACATAATTGCTATGTATATACATATATATGTATATGTATATATATATATATATATATATATATATATATATATATATATATATATTCTTTAATGTGTGTGAATTAATGTTTTATATATATATATATTATATATATATATAAATTTGTTTGTTGTTGCTGTTATGGATTTCTTTTAATACGTACTTAGTTGGTGTTTTATTTTTCACTGCGGTTCGTTTTTTTTCTTCATTTTTTTCTCTTTTTTGTTATTTATTTATTTATTTTTTTTTTTTATATTTTTATATTTTTCGTTTTTTTAGTATTTTCTTGAATTTTTGCTATATAAACTGTATAAACTGCCTGCCTGCTTTTTAACGCTTGTCAAAATTTTAGTTTGTTTTTTGTAGTTTTTTCTTTTTTTTTTTTTGCTGTTTTTTGTTTTGTTTTTTTTTTTTGCTTAAATTGTAGAACGTAATTTTGTTTTGCTGGTTTACATATGCATTACTTAACTAACAAATAGCAGCGCGCATATATGATCTATACGTCTATATATATAAATATATATATTGTATAGATATATGCGCGGCTCTAACTTTACCGCTGCTTACAGACTAACATTTAAAGACTTTCCATTGTTGTATGTTATTGTGGTTGTTGTTGTCGGTGCTGCTGATCTTTTTGTTTTTGTTGTTGTTGATGACATTGTTGTTTCTGTTTATGTTGTTGTTATTATTGCTTTAGCTTCAATTTCCAACGACACACATGAAGTAAGAAAGTTATTTCGTATTGCTTTTGTTGCTTTGAATATTCATTTGTTTGCTTTGTTGTTGTTTGTTTGAATTTGTTAAGTTGCTTTGTCGTTCTGGCTAACAGGGAGGAGGGGGTAGGGCCAGCCAAATATTTTTGTTTGTTTGTTTGTTATGTGTATTATGTATGCATAGTACATAGCTTTTTATATAATAGGTATATAGCGTAGTTATTAATTATATTTTTGTATTGTTTTTGCTTTTGCTTCCATTTCTTCCATCATCCGCTTCTTTTCATATATATGCACGCCGCTCTCTTTTACTCAAATGATATATATATATGCCTCCTATCATTTGCATCATTCAACTTTTCTCATCACTTTCCTTCGTTTGCTTTAACATTCGTTTCTTGTTGTTTTTCTTCTCTTTCTTTTCCTCATCGTCTTCATCTTCTTTACTTTCACTTTTTACTTTGTTTAAATATCAATTAGGCATATTTAAAGATACCAGATCCAGAGTCTAGTTGTCGCCATTATGATTGATATTCTGTTGTATGTCCTTAAACTTTTCCTCCCGGGGTTTGGCGTTGCCAAAAATGGAGGCCGATTGTTTGGTTTCAGCCACCGCATTAATGGGGGCCGCAATAGTCCGGGGCTTTAGCTGCAGCCTTGGCCGCTCTGTATCATCTGCAATATCCAAATTATTATCATTTGAATTTTGCCTCATTAGTGAATTGTTACCAATGGCCCCCATTGCAACGCCGCTGGGACGTTCCTGCTGCTGGTTGGGATTGTAGTGGGTACGCTCACGATCACGATGCCGGCTGAAGTTGTTATACCGATCGCCGTCCCGGGACTGATTCCCAAAGCTACCTTCCCGCTGTCCGCGATCTCGATCCTGATTCCGATCGAATCGCTCGTCATTGTTAAAATTACCATAACGTCCGCGATTAGCAGGGCGATCTGCAATAATACATATCATATATACATACATAAAATACAACATATATATATGTACTTAGTATATTTATATAATATTTTATATTCTGTTATACTGGGCATCAATATTGTGATACGGGCCTAGTTATACACTACGAATCGAGCCAAAGTATCATCAAGCAGCATGCGAGCCCAGTTTATTTGAATACTGTTTTGTTTGAAGCGTGCTACAATTTGCATTCGAAATGAATTTAAATCTAAGCCCTGCATAAATGTTTAAATTTAGATGAGATGCATAACAAACAAAAATATATAATATAATAAAAGATAAATTAAAAGGCAAAAAGGCGCTCCGGCGTGGATAGGAGAGAAACAATATGAATTCAACCGAGTTAGAGGAGAAAAAGACGGACGACAACGCCCAAAAATAAAATAAATATTTATATATATATATATATATAAAAGAAAAAGCAAGGTACAAATAAAAAGAATATATACAAAATATTATAACAAACGTTTAACGAGATAAACAAGAAACGAGAAACAAGCGTGTTCCGGTTTTCATTTTTGTTTCACAACCAAATGAATCAATTTTATGAAATTTTTATACTTCAAAAGTAAAAATCGGAACACGGCAACAATTATAAAAAAGTATATAGTGGAAAGCTTAATATTATGAGAAGGCAAAGAAAAAGTGCGTGATTAAGTCGAATGGACTTATTTTAAAGGTGGGGAAATTTGTTCAATTTATGCAAATGCTGGCCGCAATAAATTCACTCGTAGTATGTGATTTACTTTTGATTTTTTAAATATACTTGTTTTTGCTTTGTCCATGCGAATTTGGCGAAAATTGATTGCAAAATCAACTACTATTTGATACGTTTTGGTCAGGACTACGAATATGCAACTACGTTATGGTTGGAGGTTGTTGTAGGTTGCACTTGGGTGGCAGATAAAAATGCTTTACCATTGTATCCTCTATTCATGCCGGAGCTGGCGCCGCCACGACTTCTATCACTGTGACCACCATAATTATCATTGTACGAACCTCTACTATCGCCGCGATTACCAGAGCCGCCGCCGACCTCGCGATTGCCAACGGTTCCAGGACCGCTACGGCTATACGATTGACTGCTGCCGCCTTGACGCGGAGGTCCGCGCTTTTGGAAGCCGTCCCGGCCGCCGTCGCGGCTCATGCCGCCGCCACCGCCGCCGCCGCCATTACCGGCACCGCCTCCGCCACCAACGCCACCACCAGGTCTATAATAAAATATACAAAGTATTAGTTCAATCATCATATACAATTTGAAAAACACATACCGCTCATTTTTCCTGCGATCAGCTATGTCTATCCTTAATGGCGCCGATAGATCATCTAATTTTATCCGTCCATCACATTCGAGAGCGCGCTCCAAATTGTCGAGCGTCTCGAATTCCACATAACAAAAGCCCTTAAATTGATCCGTTTCACGATCCTTGACCAGCCGCACGTTTTTCACCTCGAAGTCATTAAATATTTTTATAACATCGCCTTGGACGAGACCCTGTGGCAAGTTGCCGACGAACGCAACAAATGGCGGTTCCGTTGGCAATTGCTTTACATGCCGTTCTCCACCAAAGCCGCCTCTAAAATGAAAATGAAAAAACAAACATACAAATAGCGGTTAGTAGGCGAATTAATAACCAAGCAGCAGCAGCAGCAGCAGCAACAACAACAAAATCAGCAGCAGCATGCGCCGGTACGACTGCGACGTCAACGCACGTGTGACCGAACCGGAGCCGAACCGAACTCATTGAAATAAAACAAAAACAGATGCCGCTCGAATTACAAGCAAACATCAACAATAACAAAACGGACAGCGGCATTTTGTAAATAAAAGGAGACAATAATTCCAATAAAAACAAAAAACACTCTCTCACAAAATTGACGAAAAGAAAATAAAGATAAAAAGGAAATGAAAAAAAAAAACGCGCGCGCTTTTAATTATTTTGCGGCAAAATTGCAGGAATTTCGCCCATAAATCTTTGGTCGTCTATTAAAAGCCGCCCATAACTATCGAAGGCGGCGTTGACGCTGGCGCAGCTTCTACTTTGGTAGTTAAAAGCCAAAGGCGTATCGCGTACCGCCGACGTCAGCGTCGGCAGAGACGTCGGCCAACGGGCGACAGCGCAGCAAATCGTCCGAAAAAAAAAATAGCAAAGAAAAAGAAATGTAAGAAAAAAAAAAAAAAAACACGCACACTTGCCCGCACACACACACACACACACTTACACAGAGAACCGCGGCACGTATGTGTGCATGTACATTTTTAGGGTTTGTGTGTGCGTGAGTGTGTTTGTAGTTTATATGTGTGTGCGTGTTGCTTGACTTTTGCTTAAACCGCGTGCATTATACATTGGAGAACATTTGCACTTGCTGGGACATACACGGCGAACGCACTTGCACTAATTATACACAATTTCGGCATGCTAGCTAGCACAGTTCTTTAATTATTTAATAATATTTACCTAGCGTGTTCATAACCACCTCTTCCAGCCATGTTTTATTTTTTTCAAATGAGCGAATTCGCTGCAATCCGCAGACTGACTACCAAGATTGTCGCCGTGTGCACGCGCTCCAGTGTGTACACACCTAATACATGTGTCGCTAGGGAAAACACCCACTAGTTGAAACTAGTATCTTTCTTTACGGAATAAATCTAAAATATTCTCATTAAATGCACACATTTTTGCCGACTTCACAACAAAACATTATTCTTGTCGTTCAAAATAAAACCCGGGTGGATATACAAGCAACACTTACCAATTCGCCGAAGATACCATATGTATTTCTCAACACTAAACGCGGCAGTAAGACATCGTTGACCAGCATTTAAATGCTTTCAAATTATTTGAAAAGTATAAGTATAAAATATTTAAATATCTTAATTTACACAATCAATCAAAATCGCTTTAAATAATTTCGTTAAATTATTGACAGAACGACGTTAAAATTGCTATCGATATATCGATGCAAATTCGCCGCTAAAAACTCGCATATTTGTCATTATACAACACTATTGCCGCTCTCCTGCTTCTTCTTACGACTTGTTTCGGCTGAATTGTACACGTTTTTGCTGCAATTTGGTTGGCATTTTCTCTTCAGTTTGCACTTATATTCAATCTGAACACGATAAGTACTCAAACGCAGCAAAATGGCACTAACGTCACGTTTCTATTATGAAAAATATCCGGAGATTGAAGATGTCGTCATGGTAAATGTACTTTCAATCGCCGAAATGGGCGCTTACGTCCATTTGCTGGAGTACAACAACATTGAGGGCATGATCTTGCTTTCGGAATTGTCTCGTCGTCGTATTCGTTCCATCAACAAATTGATACGCGTTGGCAAAACAGAGCCAGTTGTTGTCATTCGTGTAGATAAGGAAAAGGGTTATATCGATCTCTCCAAACGTCGCGTTTCGCCCGAGGATGTCGAGAAGTGTACCGAAAGATTTGCCAAAGCAAAGGCAATTAATTCTCTATTGCGTCATGTGGCTGACATTTTGGGCTACGACAGCAGTGAGAAACTGGAGGAACTGTATCAGAAGACCGCCTGGTATTTTGAGAAGAAATATAATAGCAAAACGGTCGCCTATGACATCTTCAAGCAATCTGTTACTGACCCATCGGTATTTGATGAATGCAATCTGGATGCGGAGACAAAGGAGGTGCTGCTGAGCAACATCAAACGCAAACTAGTCTCGCCCACGGTGAAAATACGTGCAGATATTGAGTGCTCATGCTATGGCTATGAGGGTATCGATGCAGTCAAAGCATCGCTCAGTAGTGGACTCGAGCTGAGCACAGAGGAGCTCCCCATACGCATCAATCTGATAGCGCCGCCACTGTAAGTCAATTGTTTTTCAAGTTATATGCCATTGTTTACAATCTCTCATTATACAAACAGCTATGTGATGACCACATCAACCACAAAGAAAGCAGATGGACTCAAGGCACTCGAGGTGGCCATTGAGAGTATACGCTCTAAGATAATTGAATTCGATGGCGAGTTTAAGGTAATAATGGCACCGAAGCTTGTTACGGCCATCGACGAGGCCGATCTGGCGCGTCGCCTGGAGCGTGCCGAGGCTGAGAATGCACAAGTCGCTGGCGATGATGAGGAAGAGGATGGTGCTGATCAGGAGGGTATGCAATTTGATCCCGAGAAGGAGTTCAATCACAAAGGCTCCACCTTGCGTGCCAACGATGTCGAGGAGGATGATGACGACGATGACGAAGAGTAGATGAGGAAAAAGAACCAATTCGAGCAAAAGCAACAACACCCAGCAAAACAAAAACAACAGATTTATTAAATTAAAATGTACATTATACATATACGTATAATATATTTATATTTCTATATATGGGACGCCTGTGTATGTGTGTAGTGTATTTGTGTATATGTCAATGCATATTCACCTGAAGAAAAAAAAGAAAACAATAGAACACAAGATTCCAAAGCAGGTGCATTCATCATTAGGACACGATTTTTCGCCGGCAGCAGTTAATTTTTTTTTTTCCAATGTATCGCTGGCAACAGAGACTAAAATATGAATAGAATGTCTGAATGTATATACGTATGTACATGCTATGGTTTATACATTTATAAATAATACATTAATAAATAAATTGTCCAACAACCACAAAAAACTAGTGCCTAATGTAAGTTTAGAACTTCCCTGTCAAGAAATCAGTTGCGGTTATGGGAGATATTTTGACTAGATAAGGATAATACTTTATTGTCCTTTATGTAAAAAGAAACTTATTAAATAAAAAGATTTCTATGTGGGTCAACTTTTCCATTTGAAAACAAACGTTAACAAAATTCCATGTTTTACCTCTGTCAGAAATATGACTCAAATCGTGAATCATCATCCTTATAAAAGAGGAGCTCGATTGTAATTTTAATAGTGAAAGTTGTATTATAACATAATTAAATATTAAAATTTATTAAACAGCATTTCGTTCCAATCCAATCCAAAACAATTCTCATTTTATTTAACCATTCCACTTCTCACATACTTTATATGATTATAAACTTAATACTAGCTCAAATCGTATATATGAATATATACATATATTTATATATGTACCTAGATGTGTAAGTGAGTCCGTGTATATGTGTATATATATGTGTGTGTGTGTGTGGGTCTGTGTCTATTTCTATATTTAGGCATAAATTGCAATACGTTTCAAAAAAGGTTTTTCGTTGCAGCGGTTATTCCCAATCTGGTTTCAGATTAAGACTGATCAAAGTCGATATGGTAGATAATAATTATAAGGCTCGATTAATTAGCTATTGTACAAAGAAACGTAAAAGGTTATACAAAAATTGATTTTAGTGTTAAGAAATCGCTAAAAAAAATTGAAATTTGCGAATTATGTTAGGTTATATCAGAATGAATTCGTCGTGGTTATGGTGGTGGTTCCAGTATTGCAAATTGGTTTTGATTGATCCCAGAGCAGTAAAAAATTAGCAATAGCTGACGCCATAGAGCCAACGTTCAGCTAAGTCCACCGCCGCCAGCGGCGGCATTACGGCTAACAAGCATCGAGCTGGCGACAGCCTTGTTGCCATTGCATAGTCTCAACACGGTCAGCACATCGCCTCGCGGATAACCCAGCTGCATTAAATCGCTGACATCCTGTTCCGTGAAACGATCCAGCGGCTGTATTGAATTAATATTGCTTATATCAAAGGTTGCGCCGGTGCTGATGCTGGCGCTGGCAATGGCGCTAGCGCTGGTGCCAGCTCCGCCGCTTTCGCGCTTGCTCTGCTCCATGGCCTGGGCGATTGCCTGCTGCTCGGCATCCTCAGGATTGCCGGTGAGGCGAGCGCAAGCGGGCAGTTCGCTCTCTGGTAAAAATGGCGTCGAGGTGCCTGTGGTGCCAATAATTAACAGATTGCGCTGCAAGTCAATAAGGCACTGCAACCAAAAAGAAAGAGATGTATATATAGAAGAGTTTAAAGAAAGAGAGAGAGAGAGAGAGAGAGAGGGAGAGAGAGAGGGAGAGAGAGAGGGAGAGAGCGAGTGAAAGAGGCGTGCGACAAGAAGAGCATCACTCACCTGATGCCGCTTGAGCATATCGAGGCCCAACAGCATATCCATGGGCTGTTGACCCAACACCGTAAAACTGGACGTTAAATGATCGTTCTCTATCTGCAGCTGAACCATGTGTATGCGACCCAGAATGGGCTGTGTGCCAACGCCTTTGGCAACGCCATTCCAGCGTGTATCAATCAAACGATTCACATGACAGCGTTCGGCACAGTCCTTGCTCATGATTGTCGTCTGGGCGCCAGAGTCAACGAACGCCTTCACCGGCACCCCATTGACTCTGCAGTTGATGTAGCTATTTAAAAATCAAAAATATATATATTGTATTTTGAATACGTAAACAATGGAATCGCATTGTATTTACAGCATTGTGACTGTGCCAAAGATTTCCGGATTGTACTCAATGGCCGCTGCCATATTATCCTGTATATTTTTCTGCTTGATCTCTTCGGCAATGAGACGCTGTGTCTCCTCATCAAACGGATCCGCATTGAACATACGCATGCGCTGCTCATTCCGACGCTTTCGCTCTGTTATATGCTCACGGAGCACTCTCGCAAACGTCTCCGAGTCGCCAGAGTCCAATGCCTCGGCCAGGCGCGTATTATACTGACGAAGCAGAGCCAACGTCTCGGGGTTGGATAAAAACATTTGACGCACTGTCGCCGGATCATCATCAAAGTTAACATTAAAGTCATCGGTCATGGGCACATCGGTGAGTTGCTGCTGATCTAAATGCTGTTGCAGCTGCTGCTGAATATTAACGGTTCCGGGCGCACCGGCATTTTGTCCCGGCGGACTGTTCCCAGTTGAGCTCGTCCCGGGCACCGCAATATTGCTGAAATCCAGATTACTTATCGACGGATTGTTTCCGCCTGCAAACAAAAATTTGACCATTTAATGCAAAACACATTTTAACAATCAAAATAAATTAATATATAAAATCATATTCTATTTTCGAAATATCGTGAAATTGAGCAGAAAACACCTTTTAGTAAAAATATGTCTATATATGTGTAATTTACATATGCATATTAAATACACTGCATGACAAAATTATTTACATTATTCCTTAAGAATATATATGTATATCCATATATATATTTTTGTCATATTAATAATCTATATTATTATTATTATAATATAAAAAATGTAAGAATTTTATTGACCTTTAGCATCAAGTATGTCTTTCAATCATTAAAACAAAAAACAATCTTGGTATAATACCAAAAAATATTAACGACCCATTTAATTAAAAAAGAAAAAGAAACAATTACCTGAAATTCATATTTTAATAATATACATACATATATATAAATGCGCAATGAAAGAACGCCCACACTTCAGGTGCAGGCAACGTAAAAAATGAAATAGCAAGCAACAGGCAAATTCAAAAAGATTGCAAATTGCGCGCACCCACGCGCAAAAACAAAAAAAAAATCATAATAGAAGCATTTGGACAATGTATTTATGTATGCACCACATACATACATTTCTACATACGTTAGAGAAGGCCAAACGCGCATGGGGTCATTCAAAATGTCTGCAGCTAGGAATGTGCGTGTCTGTATGTGTGTGTGTGTGCATTCGATTATCTATGTATATATGCATATCGATAATAGTATTGCATTTGAATTATCAATATCTGATCAACATTTACATGTGCGCATGCATGTCCAGGCATGCAACGATGTGTGTGTATGGGTGTGTGTCAAACGCTGTAAAGTTGTGTGAGAATTTTATTTGCTGTGCTGCGTTTGCATTTTTCTTTTTGTCTTTGTCGAATTTGAAATGTGCATAAAAAGCTCAACAATACATTTATAGTATTGCCTGAGTGATGTGTAACACAAAAAACAACAGATTTATTTTTAAATTAAGCATTCTTAAATTCCAAAACCAACTCTCACACGCACACGCACACGAGCACGCACTCGCATACACAGGCAGGCATTTCGATAATGCAGCGCTGACCAGGAGATGCGGCCTAGAGAGCGTGCAATGACCCAGTTTTGCAGTTTACACAACGCGCGCATCTTCATGGAGTTTGGGGGTTGAAGTTATTAACTCACCTGTTCGATTGGCATTGCTTCTCCGACGCTGCAGCACAATACAGTCGCCGTCGCGCACACCGAACTGCTGAAGCGTATGCTTATCATTGGTCAGCTCGCGGCCATTGAAGAGCACCATTATTTGGCTAACTTCCGAGCCAATTTCCATGGCGCAGAGTGCCTTTAGATTTTCCAGTTCCAAGTCTTCGGCAACATCAAGAAAGAACAGCTTATCATCGGTGGTGGTGACGGTGATTTTCATAGCGGTGGCGGCGTTCGTTTCTGTTGTTTATCAAATCACAATGTTTTTTTTGTTACTGAATGCAGTGTCAAGTACTGATCCCTGAGCAAAAGTTGTATGTTGCGGCTGCCGCATATGCGTATTGGTACAGCGCAAATTAATAAATGCGGTTGAGTTTCGTTGTTGGCTTTGCGTTCTTCGTCGTTTTTTTTATTCTTCTTGTTCTTTGATTCGTTTTTTTTGTTGCCTATGCTTTGTTGTTTTGACACAACGAAAACGCCGCTGCCGCTAGGTATGGGGGCATATCATATACACCGATTCCGATAAAAATTCATGCGATGTTTATTTCAGTGCTGGAAAATGCACTGACTAGTCAGCTACCTTGCACATAATTGATTTAGCCAAAAAGAAAATTTATAATTAGTTAACTACAATAGCAAGCAATTTAAATATATCTATAAATATGATAAATAAAAAAAAAAATGAGTATTTTTGCTGTAGCCAACTATTTCAAGAGCATTATTTGCTGAAGAATCGATATCAAAATCGAATACTGTATTTAACTTAGTAAATCTGAAATTAGATGTTTTATGGGTACTCACATAGTTATTATTTAAAATTTTATCCTATAGAACAGACGATTAAGCCATTATAGTAAAATTTTTGCGGAAATATGTATGCCGCCTTGCGATAGTATTTGGTTAGCCTTATCGATGTATGTATATCGATAAGCAGCCCTAAGACGCGAAATTTCTTGTATTATTTACGTATTTGGGTGAGCGAATTTGCGACGAGTGGTACAGATTCAGATACGTTATCCTAAATTTTTGACGCATCGTCGGTCGTTAACATCGTGTTCATAACGCCATGTCGACGCAAAATGTGGGAAATGAGGAAAATGCAGCCCCAAAGTCAAAACGACCTTCAGGTGAAAAAAATAATTTCAATAGATTTTATACATTGAACACCCACAATCAAGTAACAAGTTGTTAATGGGACACCTAGTAATATGTATATGTGCGTGCGTGCGTGCGTGTGTGTGTTTGTGTTTGTGTTTGTGATAAGAGCCCAAAGAGTGACTAATAGTTAAACGAGTGCTTATTTAAAATGGGTGATCGATTTTTAAAGGCGAGGCTCAAACATTCAATCAATTGGAATCACCCATCCACCCACTCCACATATGAATCACGCCTAATTGGGTGCTTTGCTTCACAGATTCAGCTTTTAAGCAACAACGCCTGCCCGCTTGGCAGCCCGTTCTGACTGCCCGAACAGTTCTGCCCACTTTCTTTATCATTGGTGTGCTTTTCATTCCTATTGGCGTCGTCCTGCTGCACTTTTCCAATTCGTCCAATGAGCTCATCATTGATTACACCAGGTGCAAGGCCGGTTGGCGAGAGTAAGACCTGCTGCCGAGTGTTCTGAACGAAAAATTAGAATGCGTCTGCTTGATGAACTTTACTCTCACCGAGGATTTTATTGCAAGTATCCAACATTGACTTGAGTCCAATTAAGCTGCAAATCTTATTTTAAATAACTAATCATTCAAAACAGGGAAAAGTCTATATGTACTATGGTCTAACTAATTACTATCAGAACCATCGACGATATGTTAAATCTCGTGACGATGACCAGCTATTGGGTCGTCTGTCCTTAACGCCAAGTTCGGACTGTAACCCATTTACTTATGGAGATGATGGAAAGCCGATAGCGCCTTGTGGTGCCATTGCCAATTCCCTTTTTAATGGTAACTATCGATGAAATAGCTCAAATGTGTGTCCTTTTAATAATGCATGTCGCTTATTTGTTTATGCAGATACACTAACACTGAGCCAAGGCGGTTCAGAGATTAAATTATTAAATACGGGCATTGCATGGCCATCGGATAAGCGCGTTAAATTCCGTAATCCCCCTGGCATGTGGGAAGAAGAGTTAAAGGAAAAGTTTACAAAGCCTTTATTCTGGAAGAAGGAACTTTATAACTTGGATACGACAAATAAGGATAACAACGGCTTCCAGAACGAGGATTTAATTGTATGGATGCGCACTGCCGCCTTGCCAAGTTTTCGTAAACTGTACCGTCGCTTGGACCAAACAAATAATAGCTATGCAAAGGGTCTGAAAGCCGGCGAATACACGCTTAACATTACCTACAGTAAGTTTTTCCCTAAATGCCTAAAAATAGAAATTATATTTGATCACAAAATGTATTTTGTAGCCTATCCCGTTGTCTCGTTTGGTGGCACCAAACGTAT
>JBAMCK010000510.1:90000-106330 GCA_037075185.1 Drosophila pseudotalamancana
GCTCATCCACGGCTATAACCGGCGGCTCTGGAAGATTGCTAACCTCATGCTTGTGCAGCTCGTACATGTGCCGGCGTAGATTGTTGTTGCTTATGAATGTGGAGGCGCAATATTCGCATTTAAGTTCACGCTTTCGCTTCATCGATTTGCTCGACGAGCTCGTCGATGTGTTGTTGTTGTTGTTGTTCCGTTGTTGCTGCTGCTGTTGTTGCTGCTGCTGCTGCTTCTGGCTCTGCTGATTGGGCATCAGACCCACTGCATGCAACTCGCGCAGCATCGATGAGGAGCTCAGCGAATTGTTGTTGTTGTTGTTGTTGTTGATGTTGTTGCTGCTGTTGCTCAGCGTTGTCGCTTCGCCGTCTATGATGGGATTCTAAATATATAAATTGAAACAAATTAGTAAGAAAAACCATACTTCAAGGTTTAAATGTTCTTTCTTTTTTTGTAGTTGTAGTTGTAGTTGTTTTTTTTTTTTTTTATACCCTGAACATGTAGAGGTCTAGGAGTATATATATCTTGTCTGATCTTAAATAAATTTCTAAATCTATTTTAACTTTAGTTTTCTATTTGATTTCATTGATTGCAGACTATTAAAATTCTTGTGGCAGATTTTGAATACTTCGAAAAGTTGGTACATTTCATTATTTGAATTAAAAATGTACCAAAATTTATATTAAAAAGTAAAAACTTTGCGATTTAGGCAACAATTCATATTTCATATGCTTCAAATTTACTAGTCTAAGCTGTGCGAAGAAGAAGCACAGACAAGGAACTGATTTTAGCGAGCAACTCAACCACTCAACAGTTCAGGGTATCTGCTAGTCGGTCAATGCCGACTCAAACACTTGGTTGTCTTTTTTTTTTTTTTTTTGAATATATTTTATTATATATTTGTTTTTTTTTGTAATGTTTTTGTTTAATTATTTTTTGCGACTGGTGCGGAGGCAACAAACAACAAACGTTAAATATGGATCCGCACGGGGCATGGGGGATCCATCCACAGATATTTCACCTCGCTGCACAAGCCCAAAAAGCTCACCTGCTTGCTATCACCTCTGAAATGCCACTTGCGATGCACCTTGAGCGCAATCACCTGCGGGAACGTCTTGGCGCACAAATCGCACGCGTATTCCCCATTCTCGTTCTGCCGCTCCACCTGGAATTGTCCGGCATCGGCTGGGCCATCATCGAACATGGCCGCCAACGGATTATCGACGTAGAGCTCCTGCTCGTGCTTCTGTATATGTTTTGAGAACATCTCCTGATCGGTGAAACGGGCACCGCATATGGTGCACGCCACCTCCGGTATCCGGATCTTTAATGTGCTCGTACTGATCGTATTTGGATTGGTATTGGTTGTTGTCGCCGGCACTTGGACATTGTTGCCAGCATTGTTGCTCTCATTGACAGCAGCGTCGACCAGCAGCAACAGCTGATCGTCATCCTCCTCCTCGTCGTCGTCGCCCGTTTTGTGCTTAAATATCGCCCGCTGATGCTGCTGCTGCTGCTGATGCTGCATTTGCAGATGCTGCTGATCCTGCTGATGGGCTCCGGTGGCAGTGATTGGCTTTCGATTGCAGGTTGGCGTATGATTCTCCAGCATCTGCCGGTCGAAGAACATCTTGCGGCACAGCGTACACTCAGCGGGATCTGGAACCTGCGGATGCTTCTTATAGCGATGCACCTACGAAAGGACAAATTACAATTATTTATCAGATTGGAATTTAACATACGAGTACATAATAATTTATCTATAAAAGGAAATCATTAAAATTTTCCAGTTTCCAGTCGATAGTTTTTGTCCCTAGATCGAAATGTTGCTGCAGGTTCGATTCCTCTATTGAACCCGACTGATCTATAGTATACGATATATACCTTAGACGATCGGTTATGATTTTTGAATGGATGCACAATTGAATTTCAATAATTTTCACATCTGTTTGGCGTTTTTTTAATGTACTTATAAATGAATCATATGTAATTACCATCAATCTGAGTCTCTAGTCTAGCTGTCCAATTGTAAAGCTGTAACCAACTAAGCAGAAGCCGTTGCTTCTTTGCACATACAATGTACCATGTCTCAACTACAATGTACCAAGAACCATATGTACCATCAATCCATGTCAATCTAGTCTTGTTGTAATACTAGAACCAGATAACTTTGCTGCTTTGTGCATACAATGTACCATGTACTGTATATAATATGCCATGTACTCATGTACATGTATGTGCCGTGTACCATGAACACCATCAATTCAGGTCGAGTTGTAAAACTACAAACATAAATTTTGATTCTTTGCACATAACATGTACCATTAAAATACCTAATGTGCCATTCGTACCATTAATCTAAGTCTCTAGTCTAGCAGTCAAATCTTTGCACTATCGATACTTCTCAACACTCTCCTGTTTGAGAAGTCACCCCTAAGGATTGTCTCCTTGCTCCCAGTGGAGCAATAGATGATGCTGGCTATCTACTCACCCAAAGGCTCTTCCGGCCACTGTAAACATTGCCACAGTCCTTGCACGAATAGTCATTGGAATCGAATTCGTCGTGCGAGTTGATGTGAATGGCCAGTTTTTTGTTGGTATTAAAGTTGGATGGACAGTATTTGCATTGGTACCAATAGAGGGGCAGGGCAGCAACAGCTGTGCCGGATGATGTGTCCGCCAGATCGACGGCTGAGGTAGCGGTTGATGATTTCGTTGACTTGCCCGCCGACGTCTCATTGGAATTTAGCTGGGATTTGTGAACGCTGCGCTTGTGCTGCTGCAGCTCCAGCTCTGAGCTATAAACAATGGAGCAGATATCACACTCGAATTGCTTGATAATCATCTCATCCTTAATGGCCCGTCCGTGCACCTTGAACAGATGCACCTTCAAACCCTTCTCGTAGGCGAACTCCGCATTGCAAAGCTTGCACTTGATGAACTGCACGTTTTGCACCTGATGATCGGTGAGCATGTGATACCGATACGATTTCTTGGAGCTGAATCTGCGCTGGCAGATGCGGCACCGCATCCGCCGGAAACGTCGATCGGCCGCCTGATCCAAGCTGCGACGGAACACCGCCTGCTCTTGCGGCGTTTGATGGACCATCGCTGGTGGCAAGCTGCCGCCGGCTGCAGCTGCAGCTGCTGTTGTTGCAGCTGCCACAGCTGCTGCGGATGCTGTTGCTGGCGCTGCTGCAACTGTTGTCGCTGCTGCTGCTGCTGCCGCCGCAATATTTGTCGATGACGCCGACGCCGACGTGTCCAGCGGCGGAGTAGCGGTTATTGTTAGAGATTTGGGTGTCATGCGATTGGCGGCCGCCAATGCGGCGCTCGTCGCCGTGGATGCCGTATAATGGGATCGCATATGGTTGGATAATCCAATATTGTTGCTGAACACCGCATTGCAGATGAGACACTCCTTTTGCTGATTGGCGATGGTCATGTTGATGCTGCTATTGTTGCTGCTGTCATCGAGGCGCATCTTTTTGGCAACGCTTCCGTTTTCCTCATCATCATCGTCTGTCCCAGAGAAAGGGGGAAAAAACGGAGAAAGTGTTAATAGAAAACATTGATTATGACTCAGCAACAAAGCAAAGCAAAGCTTGAGCCTTACATGCTTGCACTTACACGCATATATATATATATATTATACATATATAGCAGCCAATATCTGAACAACAGTCAAACTATATGAATCACATTTGCGTACAAATCTGTGAGTCATGAAAATCGAATAGAAAGACGATTTTCACATTCAAATTTATACATAGTATATATTTGTAAATCTTAATTATAATAGGAGTATTTGATATTAATTGAAATCGAATTGCA
This sequence comes from Drosophila pseudotalamancana, assembly GCA_037075185.1. Lineage (NCBI taxonomy): Eukaryota > Metazoa > Arthropoda > Insecta > Diptera > Drosophilidae > Drosophila > Drosophila pseudotalamancana. The sequence continues at coordinate 93,826 of JBAMCK010000510.1, forward strand.
ATTCCATTATTTTCAGTCACATTTTCGCAAATTCGCGTAGAAATCTCTATGAGTCATGAAAATCGAATAGAAAGGCGATTTTCACATCTACATTTTTCTCTAATTCAAATCAAAAGAGTGGATATATCTATATAATATTAGATGTATTCGATATTGATTGAAATCGATTTGCTAATATCTGCTATTGTTCAGTTATCGACCATATAAGAGAGCATGTTAGAGTGGATGACAAGTGAGAAACTTCACATTTTGGTTGGATGGATTTGATGTGGGGAGGGGCCAAACAAAAAATTACCGAGTGTCCCACCATTTGTTATTGACATCAGATCCTTCATCACATAATCATATCGTCCCGTATAGACATTGGGCGTGCTGCCATCGGCCAATTTAACGGCATCGGCATTAACAATATATTCAAAGCCGCCGGAGTGTCGATTCTTGTCCACGCCATGGACATTGATCATGTGCTCCCGCAGATACGAGATGCGCGGATAGCCAAGACCACAGCGTACACACTTGTATGTCTCGGGGAGTTTATTGGGATGCTTCGATTCCATATGCCGGAGCACGTTGTTATAGTTGTTGTACTGCTGGCCGCAAATGGGGCACACCTGAGGCATGCGTGAGAAATACTGGGACTTGGGTGCATCCCGACTGCCCGATGTGGAGCCGCCGCTGGTCGCTGCCCCTCCAGCGGATGGTTTTGGTGTTGAGGTAAGCAGCGAGTCGACTGCATTGTTATTGTTGTTGCTGCTGCGCGACTCATCATTGGAGGATTGACTGACACCAATGCCCAAGGCGCCCAGCAGACTCCGCTTGCCCGGCGAGTGATCCAGCCCGCTGTTCACAGTGGACGCATTATCGCTGCTGACGCCGCCCAAATGATCCTGATAGACATGATCGAGGAATCGCTGATGGGTCTCCAATTTGGCATCGCAGGTCATGCACCGCAATCGCACAATGCAGGCCATGTTATTGTAATGGCGACGACGATCCACCGGATCGGCAAAGTCCAAGCCGCAGAAGCTGCACTGTATAGAATTGCTATCCTTGCGCTGGACATCCGCATGCTTGTCGTACACATGGGTGCGGAATTCGTGCTTGGTGCGAAAACCCTTTGGACAGAGCTTGCACTCGTACAGCTTGTTCACCAGCAGCTCCTTGGCACGTAGCTTCTCTGGCCGCTCCGATGATGTTTCGTGCCCCATTGACTGGCCAACACCACCAACTCCGACGCCACACATATCGATTGATACAATCGCACCGGATGCGGTGGCATGCGAGAAGTTTGGCTGCTTGAGGCGCAACGCCTTGAGGACGCGATACAAATTGATGCAGTTGCGCTTCTTAAGATGCGATATGAACAACGCCTTCGAGTCGTTCATCTTGAGGCAGTTGAAGCACAAATTGCGCGGAAGTAGCGGATACTTTTTACGAACGTGGGCCATAAAATTCTTGTATGTGTTGAAATATTTGTTGCAACAGCGACACGTCATCGTTTGATATTGCTCCAAAAATTCGTTGTTCTCCTGAATGAAGTCGACCTTGTCGCGGGTCAGCAAATGTTGATACTGTTCCGGATTGTCGTAGTCGAAGCCGCCGTTTTCACATTTGATGAACGTATTCATGACCACCTGGCGATACTTTTGCGCTGATATGTTGCCACCGGCAGCGGCTTTTGTTGCCTCTGCGGTGGCTGCTGCCGCGGCGGCGGCCCGTTGAATTTCCAGCGCGGCGGCCAATGCCGGCGTTGGCTTCGTAATGGGCGTATTATTTGGTGAATCTGTTGACAATTGAAACAGATTCGGATGCAGATTGCGTTCATGGCGTCGCGCATTCGCCCGCGTCGAGAACTGCAGACTACACGCACGGCAGCTGGCCACCTTAGAGTCGCCAGCGGCTGCCACATTGGCGACCGCGCTGGCTGGCAGCGAAGCCGCCGCCACAACAGCCGTTACGCCGTGCTGCGCCGTATAATCATAGTCAGAGGTCTATTATGCAAAGTGCGAGAAACGAAGAGAAAGAGAGAGAGAGAGAGAGAGAGGGATAAAGGTAAAAAGTATTGATTAGTTTCAACTGTCATACAAATTTTCAGATATATACATTTATTTATTAAGCTTATATGCATGCATCAATTCTTTTAAAACTTTATCTAAATCAATCGAGTACCTTAATCGATTTATTAGTTCGTACTCGCGATTTTTTATCCATTTTTATTTTTTTACTTGCATCTGTTGAAACAGTCGACTTGTGTGTAATTAATAAAAATGATGTGCCAATACATATTTTGGTTTATGACCATAAATCAGTGCAACCTTGATTTTACATAAATGCATTTTTAGTATTTTCGTAATTTATCTAACACTGACGAAAATAAAGGATTGCAGATGTTTGTATTATTTTCAATAATAAGTTGTATTGTGTTACTCATTAAATTTGTAAACTTGATATTAATTTTACATCTGTTCAATTATTTCATTTGCTTTCAGTAATTACTTTTGAAAAAAATAATAAATTTAACAGCTTTCGTTCTTTAATGTTTGCTATTTTTAGTATTTTAAGTAAAGGGATGCCAAAATTAGTGCATTTTTTGATTGCTTAGCAGAATTTATACTTTGTCCGTTACAAATTTATATACTAGCATTTGATTTATTTACTTATTTATAAATTGCACTGTATTATGATTTAAATTTGAATATTACAAAATTTGGCAATATTTTAGATTTATATTGTTTTATTTTGTATAGACAGATATATTTGTATTATATTATTTGTATTATTATTATTATTGTTATTTTTTCTTGTTCTATTATTTATTTATTTGCTTACCATTAGTGGCACATCGCCCTCATGCTCGGAGCGCTCTAGGAACATTGTTGGATCCATCATGTCATCGGATTCGTCTATGCACTTCATTTGGAAGTCGTCGTCCGTATCGTCAATGGGCTCATCCTTGATGGGCATCGCAGGCAGCGGCTGTAAACGAAACTTGCGATAAGTCTAACAAGCAACTAACTTTGGCATATTTGTATATAAATATAAATATAAATATAAAAATGTATATATATATAATATTCTTTGCAATTTGAAGAACAGAAAATATGCACCGGCTGATGCATCTGGTGGAGGGTGTTGGTTGGGTGGCATATGATGGTGTATGTGACTAATGGACGCTTGCGAATGCACGATACAATTACATTATAGGAATAGCGCCTGAAAAAGCGCAGCTGCTGGGTGGCGCTCTGCAGCGTCACCGGCATGAGCAGCGGAGTCGTGACTGCAGCGGCGGCAGAGACAGTGGCCGAGGCAGCGGCGTTGCTGGTCATTGTTGCAACTGGCAGCGTCGACGTCGACGACGGCGGCAGCGGCAACGGCGGTGGCACCGGCACCGGCAATGGCAATGCCAATGGCAATGGCAATGGCAGGACGCTGTCATGTTTCTGACTCTGATTCACATTCACATTCACATTCAGATTCTGAGACTGACTCTGGCTGAAATCAGATGGCAACGGCGCCAACTTTGCACCACCAGCAACAGTTGGCAACGTTGGCAGCGGCTGCGGCAACAACAACGGTGGCAACGGCGGCAACGTTGGCACTGATATATCCAGTGGCAAATATAATTTCGGCTTAAACTTAGCCAAACGCTGCACAGACGTCGCCTGCTGATGGCGTCTCGGCTGACGTATGCGGCTCAGTCGTTGCTGCTGAAGTTGATGCGGATGTTGCTGTTGATGTTGGTGTTGGTGTTGGTAATGTTGCTGCTTAACACGCTGCTGTTGTTGTTGCTGCTGCTGCTGCTGCTGTTGGTGCTGCTGCTGCTGGTGCTGGTGCTGATGTTGATATTTGCGTTGCTGCTGTTGCTGCTGGGTTGACGTCGTTGCCAATGCTGCTGCCGAGGGAACCTGCAATAAAAGATTTTCCAGTGTTTGTTGCGTCTCCGCCGCCGCGCTTGTTGTTCTTGCTGCATGTGACTGCTGCTGCTGCTGCGGCTGCTGATGTTGTTGTTGCTGTTGATGCTGTTGTTGCAGCTGCTGTAGCTGTTGTTGCTGTTGTAGCTGTTGAAGCTGTTGCTTGGGACTCACATAAACTGTTAACGATTTTCGTTTCTTCAGCGAGGGAATCCCATCCAAAATGTTTGCGGAAGCCTTTTCCGCTGCAATTGTCGCCGAATCGATGTTTGAATCATTCTGCTGGTGGTGCTGATGCTGGTGCTGCTGCTGTTCAATGGAGCTGCCATTTTCCGTTTTGTTCAAATCCAAATATCCCAAAAGTGTCTGCTGTTTGGTTTTATCGCTCTCCAGCCATTGCCGTTGCTTGGCCTGGGAGCTGAGGCAGCGATTCTTGAAGCTCTGCCAAGAGTTCAAATAACTGATGCAGGCGTGGCAAATGTGCAGCGATAGACGATCCAATGGCGTGATCTGAAATACATACAAAAATATATATTAATAAATTGCATTACTCACAACAATATATCAAATCAAATTATCTAGACGTACAATTAACCGATTAAAATATTTTAAAATGAATCGATTTCTTTACTTTCTATCAAGGCATTTTCCTACACTAGCAACTTTTTAAAATTTTAACGGAAAAGTGAATATTAAAATAAATTGTACTATATATAATATTAATTCACAAATATACCCAAAATTTGTTGGGAACATTGCAAATTCAACTAATGCAAAAAAAATGCATTTTATAACTGCTGCTTTAGCTGTCATTTTTAGTGTCAAATATAAGGAACTTATTGATTTAGTGTCAGTGTGACCAGTATCGTCGACAGTCAGATAAGTGAAGGCTTTCCAGTATTTATTGATTAATATATTTTTATTAGCCAATATTTGCAGTAAATTATTTATAGTTTGTTTTTCTAACTAAACTATATTTGCAGGTGGGCGAATTATTTGCGTGCTTAGACAGAGTGGCATGTTTATCTTTATGTACGTTACAATGCATTGGGGGATGCGTGCACAGGAGTCATCGGCATTGTCAACCCCGCATCCTTAATCAACTCACACCGTTGTAGGCTGGCAAAGAAGGATTGGGGTTTCTTCATTTGTAGCGAAAACATTCCCGGTGGCTCTTGAAGCAGCGGTAAACCTATGCCTTTAAGTACGTCTATTAATGTCAATGACCTGCATATAATTATATGCAAAACTCAGTATTGCAGCAGACCACATACGCGCACACACACACACAGGCACTCATACTCAAGATTGCAATTCATATGCATGTCCCATGTCCTTTCGCCTGATAGCGTTTTATGTGCGCATGTATTGATATCTACATATATACAACCATGTAAACAGACGTGTATGCATTTATATACTTGATTATGCATATACCTATGTACAACTAGGCTGAACACAAATTAGGCATATAAACATTGTATTGTTGTTGCTCTTCTACATTGATGCGGCTTTTGTGTGCATAATATGGTTTTAATTGTCAGTAGCAGGGGTCCATTTTGGCATTTCAATTAAATGTATATAGCTGGAACTTAAGACCCAAGTATATATATGTATTTATTTATATATATACATCTGTTCACATACTTAAACAAGTGCTTGAGGAAGAATGGCCTTGCAATGCAACTTACGATTTATTACAAACACACTTACTTGTGTTTATATTTGTTGATGTATAAGGGTATCATAAAAATTTGCTTAGGTAAGATATTAATACAGTAGTCGTTCTCATGATTTAAACGCTTCTGTTCTGGTGGTGATTCTAATACGCGTAAAATTTAAATTTCTGGTAGTCTTAGCGTAAAACCAATATAAAAAAAATGTAATGCAGTATGAAATATGTATATTGGGGTCTTTAACAATCTTTATATGACAATATTCAAAACCGTTTATAACGTTTTAATTGGTAGTGTAGTTAAATGCTCCATTAACTTTATCATATATAATTGTACATATTACATATGTATGTACATATGTTAAAAGTACGTTAATGTATCATTTGTCGATTGCAAAAAGTATCGTAATCTTAGCCATCGACAAGTATCGATAACAAATGGCCAATATAGCAGCCATTTTCAAATTTGAATAAATAAAGTGCGAAAGCGAATACCAAAACAGAAGCGCAAATAATCGTTGATTGTTGCTGTTAAGCCGGCAAATGCATTTGACAGCTTGCAATAATCATAAGCATTTGTACTGTATGCACGTGTGTGGGTGTGTCTATGTGTACATTTCATATATTAATATATAAATTTATGTAAGTGTCCATTTTTGCATCTTCATTAATGTTTTTGTAATTCGTAAAAACAAACAGCATTTACAACCATGCCACACATCTTCAAACCCCAGAGTTTCTGCGTGGATGCTTGTCGTACATATACCGTTAATATGTATAAACATGTGAGTATATACATACATACATATGTACAAACATGCATAAATACGCAGGCATGCATGCATGTGCGTTTATATATAAATGTCTTATGTACCCACTTGAGTCCTGCTATACCCATCCTGCCGAACTCCCCGCCTTACTTTGACGTTCAAGGGTTTCGATAATATGTTGTTCATTCACCTTGTTACCCATTCCCAGTTACCCCCAGTGCGTCCGCACAGCGACATCCTGTTGGGCACATCTCTTTCTCAAGTGGGCACGGAAGGAGGACCCTATCAAAAGCCTTTGGCTTAAGGGGGCCAACAGGGTTGACTTTAATAGACAGTATTATTGCTGTTGTTCTTGTTGGTGTTGTTGCTAAGGGTAATTGTGGATTAGAATGAAATATGAAAATAACTCAGCTTTTGCAATTGCTGTCCACAGCAAAACAAAGGGAAAAACAAAATTACGGTTAAATTCCTTAACTGTCAAGTAGAGAGCTTTTTCTTTTTTTTTTAGCATTAGTATTTGCCTTTTCACATCTCTGACAGATGTTTTGGCCGTTGCCATTATTTGAAATGTATAACGTATTCGGATATACAAAATATTTCCATTTAAGCCATTAAATAAAAATTAATAATTTAAAGATTTCAAAAATTGTAAAAGGCATTTCGATTCGATAAATAAATTGCATGAAAGGCTGAAAAAGTTTGGTCAGCTACAAGGCAGGCGTTTTAGAAAGTTGAAAAGGAAATCTTTCATCCATCAATACAAACAAGACGAAGAAGCAGCTGCCACTGATGCCAGCTGCTGCTGCTGCCGCTGCAGCATGTTTTGTTGGCCACCAGGTGCAACAATCATCTTGCAGGGAAGATGCTGGCCAGAATTAAAACGTCGTTCAAGCAGAGCCTCTCCAGCAATGCCGCATGATCTCGGAGCTGAACAAGTTTTCGGTTCTTGTTATCGTTTTCAGTTTACTTCATTGCTGCATTTGCCTTTGTGCCCTTATTCGTCCCGTCAGCTGAGTGAGTTCTGTTGTTTGTGTATTAGTGTGTGTCCTTTTTTTTCAAAAAAAAAAAAGTAACCCTAAGCATTGGCGAGCCGTGTGCAGATCTTTACCGATTGTTGCTTTTGTTGTTGTTGTCGTATTGAATTACACTGAAGCAGAATAATAACAACAACTACAACTACAGAGGCTATTGCAAACTTCAGTCAAGTGCATTTGTCATTAGCATGCATCGATAAATCATTGAGTTATCGATTCTATGGAACAAAAAAAAAACGTAGAAATTTGCAATATGGTTGAGACGGTTGGATGAGAAGGCAAAGGGCAAAATATGACTAGTTGTTATTTTTTATCAGTGTCATCTCTCTCTGTCCCTCCCACCCTGAGCCATGCCGGTCAACCTTTTCACCCGAGCGCTTCTGATCAGAGAAAGTTTTGTTTTTGTTTTTTGTTGTATTCCACCTGAACTTGACTTGGGGACTGCGACCGATGATAATGATGATGTGTATCCGAAATTCGATGCGGGACGCAGGCAACTGGTAACAACTGCAACTTCCATGCCCAGGTTAATCTGCTTGAACAGAGCGACCAAAAAAAAACAAAAAAAATATAACACTCGCATATGTATGTACACATACGTTTGTATCTGCCCTGCCCTCTGCTGTTCTACTCTCGGCGTATGTGCATGAGTGTGTGTGTGTGTACATGTGGTCCGCCTCCAGATAACAAGCGAACCGCACAGCGATGACGCCAACCAAATGGTCGGTTGTGTGGAAATGATTGTATATGTATGTGTGTGTGCGTACGTATTGGTTGAACTGCTGCTGCTGCTGCCGCCGCCGCTGGTGCTGGTGCTGGTGTATTCACCATGAAATCGAGCCAAAGCGAAACCAAAGAGCAACCCAGTGCCAGCACCAAGCACACGCAGCAGCAACGTGCCGACGACGACGACGCCGACGTAGATGATGATGTCGTTGCCGGGGGCGCAGTCCAGAGAGTCGCTGCGTTGCGCCGAGCTGTGCTGAAGTTTCAAACTCGAGCAGCAGGCGGCAACCATTTTGTGTTCAACGAAAAGTGGATGACGAGGGCGACTCTGGGTTTGCCTGAATGCCTGCCTGCCTGCCTGCCTGCTTGCTTGCTTGCCTGGCTGGCGCGGCAGCTCGGCTGTGCCCTGTCTGTGTGCCTGCCAAATGAAAGAATCAATAACCCAGCCAGAGAGCACCAGGCAGGCAACAAAGCGTCGTCGCTAGCGAAGCCCACAAATCCAAAAGGCAGTTTCATTTGCTGTCTTTCTTTTCATTCCCATTTTTCCTCTGCTTCATTTTATATATATACAGAGTATATATCTTTCTTCTTTTTTTTCCATTTCGCTTTTGTGCGGCTGCTGCTGTTGCTGCTGCTTTGCCCCAGAGGTGCCTGCACCGGATATCATGAGCCCAGCGAGGAGTCACAAATGGAAGCCAGTGAAGGACACGACAAGAGCGCGCGCGCAATCATGAGAGCTCTCATATATAGAGCGAGCGAGAGAGGAGAGAGTGAGAGTAAGAGGCATCATCAAGGCATGGAAAGGCATGGCAAGGCAGGGGAGGCTAACGGAAATGGACTGGATGGACCCTGGGCTTGGTCTCTGATGCTGATATTAATCGAGACTTGGACTTGTCTCTGGGCATAGGGCATGGGGCATGGGGCTTGGTTGCTGGGACTGAGCTGGATTTGGACAGCAGCTCTGCCCATGCGGAGCCGCCAGAATCGCCAGCGTTGGTTGCTGTGCAATGGCGTCGAATTCCATGGAACCGAGGCGAGCACAAAAATTATACGTAATTGCTCTGGCGCTGGGCAGGCACAGCAGCAGACACGGCCAGCCGATATGAAACGAACCAAGCGCGACCCAAGCTCCATACACACACACACACACACACACACACACACACACACACACACACACACACACACACACACACGCTCATATACCCACATACATATATGCACAAGCACACACACAGATAGAGAGACAAACACATACACACGCACGAATGTCTGTTCCTGCCCTCTCGGGCACGCTCTCAATCTCGTCGATGGTGACGGCCTCGAAATTGTTGTTGCCGTTGAATGGCCGTTCGGGCGCCGCTGCCGCTCATTGCTCTCTGCGTTATGTGCTGCTTTTTCGTGTCGTGCATTTTGGTTAGTGATGAGCGCAAGGCAAAAATTACCAAATATATGTATGCATATATACGTATATATTAAATGAAATTTTCCGAAAAGCTATTCTAATTTTGTAATTAATGCTTTAATTTCATTTATCGATATAAATAATCAATAATTGGCACAACTTGTAATTAACTTTCGATAAGTTTCGTTATTCATTTTAAAGTTTGAAAGCACGCACTTGTCTCATCTCTAGTGTTGTGAAGAGCGGCAAACATTTTAAACAGTGGCATGGGAAGAAGAAGAAGCAGCAGCACCAGCAACAAAAAAATGTGTAAATAATAAACAATGAGAATAGTTTGTTGTTATTATTAATTGTACGCTTTTTGCTATTGCTTGCCGGCCAATTCTAACCTCAATGTTTTGTCTGTACGGGAATAGGAATGACCATCGAATCCCAGCCACGCCAGCTGCCCATGGCTTCTGCTCAGTTTCATGCCAACGTAGCACACGAAATGCCGATGACGACGGCTGCGGCTGCGGCGGCGGCGGTGACGGCAACAACGACGACGACGACGTTAACGTCGGCAATCGAGCAGCGAGCGACAAACCAGCCAAGCAAGCAAGCAAGCAGGCGGCAGCGGCGGCGGCAGCAGCAAACAGCAGAAGCCAGCGAGCCACAGGCAACGCCAGCGACAACCACAACGACAAAGTTACACCAATACCAATAAATGGCGATGGCGATGGCTGTCGCGTCGTCGTCGGGCATCGTGACTTGGCACTTCAAGCAAAGCCAGAGGCAGACGGCACAGAGCCGGAGCACACGGCATGGACAAGCACAAGCACAAAACGAATGCTCGATTCCGTTTCCATTTCCAATGATGATGATGTTGCTCACGGGCAAGTGCCATTGAGACTGAGACTCTGACTGTGACTGGGACGGGAACAGGGACAGTGACAGGGGTTGGGGCGGAGATTGGATTGTATTGGATAGAAGAGAATGCTGCAGCTGGCAACGAACGAAACAACGTTTGGCTCGGTCTCGGTCTCGTCGTCGTCGTCATCGTCATCGCCAGTGCTTGCACAATCAAATGGGGCCAGCAGCAGCTCGCGTCTGATGAGGCATATTTTACTTTTGGTTTCGCATTTAACCTCACTTTCTTGCTTGCTTTTTTTTTCTGCCCAGCCAACCAGAGCTAGGTGAAGTTGTCGCACTGTTAAAGGTGTTATCGATTACACGCAGAGACAGGAAACGGGGCTCAGTAAGAGCAGGAGTAGATGACCCATCATCATCATCATCAGCAAAGCTCGGGTGTGGCTGCCGGCCGTTTCTTCCGGCTCCGAGCAGCCAGCCAGCAGTGGAATGGGAGCAGCCAGCAGTGTGTATAACGGTATCGGTTTAAGGAGCACATCAGAATGAACCAGCAGCAGGTAGAAATCGAATCGATGGCGATATCGTTGCCGCTGCCGTTGTCGTTGTCAATGTGGATGTGGATGAGTGTATATTACGTATGTCGCTGACACTCTACAACTCTACATTCGTCGTCTGGCGATATTTGTAGTTTACTCACCTTGATATTTACGCAGTTGTGTATTTTACTGGCCAGCGGCTCCTTATCGGCCGCATAGCTGTTAATGATCGAAATACATTCACTGGCGGGTGCAATGCACAGGCGACAGCAGCTTTGCCTCACACGCTCCTCCATTGCGGTCACTGTATCAGAGGCGGCAGCAGCAACAGCAGCCGCTGCTGGTGTTGCTGCTGTTCCTGTTCCTGATCCTGCTGCTGCGATTGTTGTTATTGTTGTTGTACCTGCGACAGCGTCGCACATTTTTTTGATAAAAATTTATATCTTATTGCTGTTCTTTCTTCGCTTTGTGTGTTTTGCACGTTTTCACTTTTATTTTGAATGGGGGCGCAACGCGTGAGCGTCGCTGCCGATTCCTCTCACTTTTTTGTATTGCTTTTTATAATTTTTTTTTTTTGCAAAATGGTTTTTTGTCGCCTCGGCTGCGCGATTGCGGACACTTTTGCGTCGTGTCGTCACATTTCACATCTGCTGATGCCTGGGCATGGGCATGGGTATCGGTATCGGTTAGTCAAAACGACTCCGTCGCGGTCGTGTGTCCGTTTGCGTTTAGTATGCAAAACAAAATTACACAGAAAAAAAATGAAATGAACGCAGAGCCGAACGGTTTCCAATGTGCACCTCAGAATACTACACGTCCGAACCTTGCGACGAAACAACAACAAATGATAATTGCTTTTAAGCCAATCGATGACACTAACATCATTATCGATTACCACTGTTATATTCAGTGATGGAAGCAACACTGCATGTTAACTAACAGCGAAACGAATAGTCGACAATAAAAATCGATTAGTATATTATTTTATTTATTTATATATTTTTTTTTGTAGAAACGTTATTTTGTGCAACCATTAAACCGGCTGATAATAAATTAAGAAATTCGTACTCAGTTGTGGCATTAAAAGCATAAAAGATCAAGGGATGATCTTACAAAAAATCGAATATGATCAGCTGTTTTATTCTATCACATCTCTACCGTCTTTATATGTGTGCGTATGTTTTGGTTTTTTTTGGTATTGTTTTCTTAATTGACTTTATTATTTTGTTTAATTGCCTTCAATTCCATTCTCATTTTATAAGACCAAAACAAAGTGAAATAAATAAAAAACAATGATGTGTTGAATGTCATCAATCAATTATCATTTTACAAACCGATTGTACGATCGTGTATTCCAAAAAAGAAATTAATAATAATTTTCTTCTAATAATTGAAAAAATACTAATAAAAATTAAGGTGAGATATATAAAACTTAAAGACAAGATTGCCAAATGCAACGTAAAATTAAGGAGCCCTGCCCAAAAATGGCTTCGACATCTATCCAAAATTAACAGGTTTGTATATGGTACCACATACCGCATACAAGTTGTATTCCAATAATGGCAGTCACAGATATTACGATCATGTTTTAGCAATACG
>JBAMCK010000514.1:0-19834 GCA_037075185.1 Drosophila pseudotalamancana
TATCCATAAACACACCCACATCTTTGACACCACTGAAATATGATATAAACAATAATCTTTGTCACATCCAATAAACAAAACATACTAACCACTTAAGCTCAAAGAACCAAAGAGCGCGACTCAACTATAAACAAATCAAACTAGCCACTTAAGTCCAAAGAGCGCGACTTAACACTTAAAAACCTAAGAACGCAATTCGGGACCACAGTACTAACATATAGAAATATTCTGATATAAATAAGAACACAAATGTACTCAAACCCTCAGTTTAAGTTTTGATCCTGAAGCCGAAGAACGTTATCTCAGTGAATAAAAGATTTATACTCCGACCAATTTAAATAAAGAGTTTTTTTTTATTACGGATCGGTCGTAAAATATATAATTGGCGCAGCCGGTAGGATTTGCTAAAAGTGATATAAATTTATCTGTGTAACTAGTGGCCGCTCATGGTAAAATACCTAGGTTACAGTACATCGAACTAGTAACTTATATCGCGAACTGCAGATCCGCTAAAGAACCCTCGCATTTAATCGCTGGGACTCGACTCAAGTCGGCAATTGTGTGTGAACGTTTTTTTAAACACTGCCAATCGCGTGCAAAGTGTTAAGTGAGTTAAAACAAAAAGTCAGAGATTTAAACTCTGACACATAAACTAACTCACAAGTATTTACTTCTGGGCTTTGCATATCTTTCGATCCCTGCAAACAGTAAATACTTGGATTCGCATATCCTTGCGAATCTATAACAAAAAAAACGTTAACCTGTTAAACACCAATTGTGCGTGCATAAAAAAAAAAGTCAGAGATTTAAACTCTGACATATAAACCAACTTACAAGTATTTACTTCTGGGCTTTGCATATCTTTCGATCCCTGCAAACAGTAAATACTTGGATTCGCATCTCCGATCCTTGCGAATCTATAACTATCACATCAAACTTTTAAAACATCAATTGTGCTCAAAATGACCCTGGAACTCAGTGAACTCCACCTTAACCAAGCACTGTCATCCATCCGACAAGTGCCAACATTTGATGGTGCCAGTGAACATCTAAGCTCGTTCATTAGAAGGATTGACTTCATATTACAACTATATCCAACGAGGGATGTACGCCAGCATAACATCTTATTTGGAGCAATTGAGATGCAGCTCACTGGAGAGGCTCAACGAATTTCGCAGCTATCACAATCCAATAACTGTATGGAGCTCGGGAAGGCACTTATAGACGAACTGAAGAATCAAACACCGTATGAAGAATTACTGCGGCGCTTGTATAATACTTATTATACAGGAAATCTACGTAAGTTCGTAGAAGACTTAGAAAATAAGTCATATATAATAACAAATAAGTTAAGCTTGGAAAACAATTCCACTAACACTACATTATACATGAATGCCTTAAACAATACTATTAAAGATGTAATTATGAAAAAATTACCCGATAGACTCTTTATGACTTTAGCTCGTTATGATATTTCCACTGTTAGTAACCTCAAGCAAGTAGCTCAAAGAGAGGGACTCTATGAAAATACCATAAATGAGACAAAGAATCCAAACCAAAATCGAAATCAAAATTCCAGAAATAAGAATTTCAATAATCCAAAAAGTGGAGGTTCTTCTTTTCAAAGAACCCAAGCCACAAATAACTATCAATATAAACCAAATGTAGAAAATGACTTTAAATTATTTAAAGAATTCCAAACTAAACTTAACCAAGAAAGAAGTCAAAACCCAATAAACTATCCCCAAAATAGAAACACTCAGTACAACGTACCTAACCAAGCAACCAAAAGGCATCGAGAAAGTAACAGTGGTCATTCTAAAATGGATACCTCTGAAAATTTTCTTCAACATGCCTCGGAGAATCAAGTAGAAACAATAGAAGAAACCCCTTCATATTAATCACTATGAATAGTATCCCTTTCAAATGTATGATTGATACAGGATCATCAATCAACATTATGAAAGAAAACTATTTTAAATTCAATACAACTTCAGATAAACTCAAAGTTCATACCATTAATGGTATAATCCAACTCACACATAGTACACTATTAGCACCTAGTAAACTTTGTCCGATTGAACAAAAATTCTACATTCATAATTTTTCGAACAAATACGATATCTTACTAGGAAGAAGTTATTTAGAAGCATGTAATGCCGTTATAGATTACAAAAACGAATCAGTTATACTAGGCGAACACACTTTTTATTTCAAAGAAAACGAAATTCAAGAAAAAATAAATGAGAAATCCGAAAGCAGTGATCCAGTTATATCAAAAGATATTCCATTTAATTACTCTTTAAACAATGACTTGACAGAAACAAACCAATTCAGACTTGATCATCTAAATGATGAAGAAAGAGAAAAATTGAAAAAAATATTGTATAGTTTTAAAGACATTCAGTACCACGAAGGTGACAATTTGACTTTCACTAGTACTATAAAACATACAATTCTTACTAAACATGAAGACCCAATATATAAAAGACCTTATAAGTATGCACAAATATATGACAATGAAGTCAATAAACAAATTAGCGAAATGATAAAACAGGGAATAATTCAAAAATCGAATTCTCCTTACTGTTCACCCATTTTGTTAGTGCCAAAAAAAGGCGATGCTTCTAATAAGGCAAAATTTAGGTTAGTCATAGACTACCGACATCTGAACGAAGTCACAATAGATGACAAGTTCCCAATCCCAATCATGGATGAAATCCTTGATAAACTAGGGAAGTGCCAATATTTCACAACCTTAGATCTTGCAAAAGGATTCCACCAAATACAGATGGATCCTAAGTCAATTCCAAAGACCGCATTTTCCACCAAATATGGTCATTACGAATACACACGTATGCCATTTGGACTGAAAATGCACCAGCAACGTTTCAACGTTGCATGAACAATCTTTTAGAAGATTTAATCTATAAAGATTGTTTGGTCTATTTAGATGACATTATAGTGTATTCCACTTCATTGGAAGAACACTTGTTATCATTGACTAGAGTATTTAGCAAACTTAGAAATGCTAATTTAAAACTCCAATTAGATAAATGCGAGTTCTTAAAAAAGGAAACGGAGTTCTTAGGTCATATAATTACGACCGAAGGCATTAAACCAAACCCTAATAAAATCAACGCAATCATAAAGTTTCCAATCCCTAAAACACCTAAGGAAATAAAATCATTCCTTGGACTAACAGGATTTTACAGAAAATTCATACCCAATTTTGCAAAAATTGCAAAACCAATAACTGTAAACCTTAAAAAGGGTGCAAAAATCGATGTAAACAAACCAGACTACAAATTAGCTTTTGAAAAACTCAAAATCCTTATTACCAATGACCCTATACTGACTTCAATAAAACATTTTCTTTAAACACAGATGCAAGCAATATGGCTTTAGGAGCAGTTTTGTCTCAAAATCACAAGCCAATCTGTTTTGCTAGCAGAACTTTAAATGACCACGAACTTAATTATTCAGCCATAGAAAAAGAATTATTAGCAATCGTTTGGGCAACCAAATATTTCAGACCCTATCTCTTTGGTAGAAAATTTCAAATTCTTAGTGATCATAAACCATTAGCATGGCTTCATAACATAAAAGAGCCCAATATGAAATTGCAAAGTGTGGAAGATCAAACTTAACGAATTTGATTACAACATAAAATATCTACCAGGAAAGGAAAATTATGTAGCTGACGCCCTTTCTAGAACAAAAATAGAAGAAAACTACATAGGAGAAGAAATTAGTAGCTCTCGCGCAACCATACATAGTGCTCAAGAAGACAATCAAAATTTTATACCCATTTCAGAAAGACCTCTTAATTTATATAACCGACAAATCGAACTCATCAAAGGTAGCAATGACAATACAAACATTACGCACTATTTCCACAAAACAAACATAAAAATAACATATACTGAAATGACCGACACATTTGCTAAAGACATAATTAAACAGTATTTATGTTCCAAAAACAATGCTTTATATTTTCACAATCCTTCAGATTTTTTAATATTCCAAACTGCTTACGTAGAAATAATAAGTCCTGAAAGTAAAACAAATACTTTGAGAACTTTATCCGAAATTGAATAGACATCCAAACTTACGCAGAATTTAAAGAAATAATTCTTTCAAATCACAAAAAAATACTTCACCCCGGTATAACCAAAACTCTAAAATGGTTTAGAGAAAAATATTACTTCCCGGATCATCAAAAATTGATCCAAAACTTAATTAACGAATGTGAAATTTGTAACTTATGCAAACCAGAAAATAGAAACACTAAACTCGTGTTTGAAACAACACCTGAAATATTCAACCCAAGAGACAAATATGTAATGGACTTTTATCTTATTGATAACAAACAATTCCTATCTTGTATAGATTTATATTCAAAATACGGCAATCTTGTAGAAATTCAAAGCCGAGATTGGCTCGAAACCAAAAGAGCAATCATAAAAATCTTCAATGATATGGGAAAACCCCTTGCAATCAAAGCAGATAAAGATTCAGCATTCATATGCGTAGCCCTCTAAAATTGGTTAAAATCCGAAAACGTTGACATCAGCATAACTTCAAGTAAGAATGGCATATCCGATATAGAAAGATTTCATAGAACTATCAACGAAAAATTAAGAATAATAAATACTGAATCAAATATAGAAGACAAACAAACTAAATTTGAAACTATTCTTTACATTTACAACCATAAAACAAAGCACTTAACAACAAATAGAACTCCAGCGGACATTTTCATTTACGCAGGTACACCCTTATATGACACACAAGCGAATAAAGCAGACAAAATCAAAAACCTTAACAAGGACAGAATCAGTTTCGAAATAGACACAAATTACAAAAAAGCCCCTTTAGTTAAAACAAAAACAACTACACCATTTAAGAAAACGGGCGAAATAACCCAAATAAATGAAAAACATTTCATTGAAACAAATAGAGACAGAAAAGTGACCCACTATAAATCAAAATTTAAAAAGAAAAAGAAAACAAATAAAAGTAAATACAACACATAATTACAGATCAACAACGAACGAAAACTTATAACACGACTTTGTACTTCATTATTCTACTAATATGCAACACTTACTTGGTAAAAGGACAAAATATTGACATTAACCCCATTAAAGCAAGAAACGGTTACCTAATATTTAAGACAGGAACTATGAACTTACCAATAAATTACGAACATCACTACCTTAAAGTAAACTTAACCCAAATAGACTTAACATATAAAAACCTTATAAAACAAACAGAAGAATTCCAAAACACTCTACATATACAATACCTATTGGAAAAACTCGATAGAGAAATGAATGGAATCAAAATAAAAAATATATTCAATAAATATTATTTTGAAAACAATACCTTATATAGTATAGAAAATAAGAAGATAGAAAAAAATGATTGTATTATTGGAATTTTAAAGCAAAAATAAATCACATAGCACCAAATATAATACTAACATGGAATTTACCTAAAAGAAAATTAAATCAAAACTGTGCAACAAATGATATGATTATAGAAGGCAATAACATAATAAAAATATTTGACGGTTCTTTACAATTAGATGAAATATCCATCAGCAATTCAAATTCAGATTATATTAAAAATATTTATGGAACAAACAATATTACTAGATTAGAACCCATTTCTTATATACAGACAAAAGAAATATCCTGAAGCCGAAGAACGTTATCTCAGTGAATGAAAAATTTATACTCTGACCAATTTAAATAAAGATTTTTTTTTTTATATTACGGATCGGTCATAAAATATATAATTATATAAAGTTAACAAAAAAAAAAAAAAATGAAACACAATTCGCAACTGACGCTGGATAAAATTTCACCACAAAAAAAGAAGAATTACCACGAAGAACAAAATTTGTACTAATATAAGTGTAGTGTAAAAGGTAATAAATGGAAAAACCCACTCGACGGCGAAAAGTATGGAAGATGGAAATTCCGGATAAAGGCCTTGATAGAATTGATGAAAAACAAAAAGATATGACAGAGGAGATGAACAATTTAGAAAGGAATGCAAAAAGTATCATTATAGAATATTTGAGTGACGCTTTTCTGTTTTATGCAAACAGTGAAAGTACTACTAATCAGATTTTTGCAAGTTTGGATGCAATTTAGGAGCTTAGCATCACAACTCTCACTACGCACACAATTATTGGCCTTAAAGCTAAAGGCTGATATTCCACTTTAAAATCATTTTAATTTGTTTATAACTTTTCGAAGTTATTCCAGTTTTTCGAAAATATTCCACTTTAAAGTCATTTTAATTTGTTTATAACTTTTCGAAGTTAGATAAATTGGATAAAGTTTCACATTTACTTTTGAGTCTTCCAGCTAGTTATGAATGAATTATACAGCAATAAGCGACTCTTAACAGGAACTCTAAAACTATCTTACATTGGCATTTGTAAAAACATGACTTCTAGATCATGAATTCAAATTTAACGAATGACGCTAATGCCAAAGGAGTGGTTAATGTTAACAGCTCTGGAAACAATATATCACTCCAAGATGTGTTGTATTGTAAAGAAATTCCATACAACCTACTATCAGTGAAGAAGATGTAGATGGTGGGTTGATAATTGCATTTAATCCTGAAGACATAATTGTAGCACGTAATGGTGTTTTCTACTCGAAGAAAAGTGTGAGTACAATGCTCCTCTGAGAAAATTTCAATTTAAAGGAAAAATATTCAAATCAAGCATTTCTAAGTGTGGGAGAGTAACGATTGTGGCATGGAAGGTTATGGCATATAAGTGTTGTAATATTTTAAGAAGTAAAACATAGTAGCCTATTTGAAGATATAAATATTTTAAGTCGTATTGAATCAAACAATGAACTATGTGAGGCTTATGTAAGAGGTAAACAAAGCAGATTGAAATTTGAAAATTTTATTGTAGGCCATTCTGATGCTTGCTGTCCGATCCCACCGTCTTCAATTGGTTATAAAAATATTATGTTGTTTTTATTGATCAATTCATACATTACTGTGTTGCATATCTAATAACATGCATTTAAAGACTTTATAGCAAAAAATAAAGCTGTAAAGTTGCAAATCTATATATATAGATAATGACAGAGAATATCTTTCTTATGAAATGCATGAGTTTTGCGTTGAAAAAAGCATAGGCTAACATTTAACGATTCCTCATATTCCACAATTTAATGGTCGTTGTTGTGGATAAAGCAAGTATGCTTACTGTGCACGAAGAAGGGTCGGTGGTTCAACCTGATAATGGTGATCCAAGTAATGATTTAGTAATTGCAGAAGCTGAAGAGCCTTCTTTTTCAATGTTGAAATATGATAAAGCTGTCGTTCCAGTAAAATTAACTAGTAAAAAATTAAAAGAACTGTAAATAAAAGAATAAATGAAAGACGCAGCGAGAGAATAGAATAGAGAATCAGATAAATGTCTTATGAATACCTAAATCGTTTTAAATGACATTCAAAATACTTTTGATGAAATCATAGATTGAATGAAAACGAGACTTGTGAACCCAGTAAAACAAAAAGCAAGATTTGTTGCTAACGATTTTACAAGACAATATTTTACTGATTATAATGAGACATTTGCACCAGTTGAACGAATTTAAAGTTTTAGATTTCTTTGAGCATCAAATCTATATAACTTGTTAGTTCATCACACCTTTTTAAATTGAATTTCAAAATATGAAATTCTTATGATGGGCCCAAAGGGTTTGATCCATGAAGATAATGATTAAGTATGTAAACTTAATAAAGCTATTTATGGCCTTTAGCAAACTGCTCGATGTTGGTTTGAGGTTTTTAAGGATGTTTGAGGGTGAGTTGGATTTTAAAATCAACTAGTTGACCGATGTATTAATTTTAAATAAGGAATATATTTCCAAAAAATATTTAAATTTTATTATATGTAGATGATGTAATATGATGTAGATGAAGTAATTGCTAAAAATGAAATTCAAACAATGAATAATTTTAAATCATATCGTCAAAATAAATTCTAAAACACGGACATGAAAGAAATTCGGTTGTTATAAGAATTGAAAGAACAAACGGATAATTATGTCTTAGTCAATCAGCATACATAAACAATGTTTTAAAAAAATTTAATATGGAAGATTGCAATGCAGTTAATGCACCCCTACCTAACAAACTTAACTATGAACTAATTGGAACGATTGTTTGTTTAATGTGTATTATGTTATGGACACGTCCCGACATAACTACATCAATAAGTTTTTTAAGTCGATATACACATAACAACAATTAAGAATTATGGCAATGTCATAAACGTGTACTAAGATATCTAAAAGGGACTGTTAACTTGAAATTGATATTCAAGAAGGACACAAATGGGATGTGTTGATTCTGATTGGGCATTAAGTGTAACCGACAAAAGAAGTGCAAAAGGCTTTGTATTTGAAATGTTTGAAAATTGTGTTTTTTCATTTTATGCTATGAAACTTAGAATTTAATATTGATTATTGACGCGTACATGTATACGGACAGCGGGCGGACAGACAGACAGCTAGACACGGTTCAATCGACCCGGCTGTTGATCCTCATCAAGAAGGGTCAACCACTCCTACTTCTGCCTGTTTCTTAAATTTTATTAAATAAATATGAAGTATCCAATGTTTGTTTTATTTAGCAGAATATATGATTAGTATGTTTAATATACAAGATATACCCGACATATTCGAAAAATCGGTACGGTGGAAAAATGATAATAATCTTAAAATCTGCTCTAAGACATATATCAAATTATTAATATTCTTTTCGTTTTAAGTAGTTTAAGTACTTTCTTTTTGCAAATTCAAAAATATTTAAAGCAAAAAAAAAAATATTTATATAAAAGATCATCAAAACCATTAACTAAAAGTCTAGTTGCGAAAAAAAAAGTTTGGTTTTTACATTAGTGAAAATAGTCAACGCAAAATCCAATTAGAACAGCACGTTGTGATTTACATTTTTATCTGCAAGCATCTTGTGTGCATTCGTTTAATTGTGATCAATTGCAATCCGCAATAAATTTGCTATATTAATACTCGTTTCAAATTTTGGGTGGGGTAAAGCGGGTAGAGACTGCGCGTGTGTTATGTATAAGTTTTTTCATTATATATAAATACATTATAATTAATATAAGCATATTTTTAAGCGATTTGTCGTCACTTAGAGATGAACAAAGAAAGTCCATACCTAATTTACACATGTTGCACATTACGAAAGATTGAGCAACATTGTGCGCTCAAATTATGTAGAAAACAGAAATGCTAAACCGCCGACAGAGTAAGACTAGCAATAAGAGAAAAACGAACAAAGAGGAGTTCACTTCTGATACTCAAATGACAAAGTCAAGTAATGATAATAAGTGTCATATTTTAAGAACAAAATTGGCGAGGCCGGTAGGATCCTGTTTTTTAAGAAAGGATTCAGTGATAAATGCGAACTAAAAGTCAGATCAAAATTTATAAAGCGATCATTCTAAAAAGTCAAACTGAAAATAAGTTGACTAATTTATAAGTCGAACGAAAAGGTTAAACTAATTATAAGTTGTCAAATTTTTGGTGTACATAAATCAATAAAATAACACGAAAAGTTCATCTCAACGGTCGCCACCAGAAAACAAAAGAGCGCAGCTAATTACGACAAAAGCAGGATGGTACACGCTAACCCACAAATGTTACCGCCGGAATTATTGGAGAAGTTGATCAACAAGGAGCGGCAAGTAGAGGAGCTACACTAAGCTTACGTTATGCTACAATACCAATTCGGCTCAGATGGTTATAACAACAAGAAGCAACAATATTATCAACAAAATTATAACAATACCTAGCAGTCGTATTATCAACCACAAAGTGGTCAAAACAATAATCAACAAAATTACCAATAAAAATACCGACAACAAAATGACAGAAACAACTCAGGTTAGTACAGATAAAATAATACTCAACAGAATTCAGACATCAGCAAACGATTTCACAACAGTCTAAACACTATAGGTCCGGGAATTCAGAATTCATGAAAATAGAAAACTTAAAATCAAGCCAAGTTAAAAACGGTTACCAACAAATAAATGAAAAAAACAACAATAATGATAGCTCAAACAACCAGAACTATCAAAATCAGGGAGATAATGCTAGGCTCCTCTGGAAGTTAGCGCCACTAAAGGGAAGGAAGTATAACTTTATCATAGGCAATAAACCTTTTACAGTTTTTAAGCGTAGTTATTAATATTGAAAAAAACAGTTTAACATTTAATCACAAAGAAAACCGTTTAATAAATAATCCATATCAATATAAAGAAGTCTGTGCACTAGAGAGCACTATAGAAAAATATGATAGCTTGGCATCAGATAATTTAAATACACAAGAAGTAATTGAAGAAAAGAAAATTACAAAACGATATAGTCAAATATGGAGATAAAGTAACTACATAGTTCAACCGAAATAGAACATGAACATGGGCAACTTAACCCGGCACATTTCAAATACTTATGAATGAAATTTGAAGAGATTTTTGGTTTTTAACACATCATTTTAAGAACATATTTAAAAAATTAGAAGATAAGAATTTGAAAATTCATATCGACAAGTGCTACTTCATGAAGAAGGACACAGAATTTTTAGGTAATATTTTAACAACATTATAGAAAAATTACTTTTACCAAAAACAAAAAAGCAAATAAAAAGTTTCTAAGGTATAACAGGTTTTTAAAGAAAATTTATTAAAGAAGCACAACCAATAAGAAAATATTTAGAGAAAAATACTAATGTAAATACAAAAGATCCAACTTTCATCGAAGCATTTGAAAAATTAAAGCACCTCATCTGTTCACATCCTATTTGAAGATACTCTATCCTTGAAAAAGCATTCACGTTAACAACTGATGCTTCAAATTAAGCCATTGGATTAGTTCCTTCTCAAGAGGGGCATTCAATTTGTTTTGCCAGAACGTTGAACAACCATGAAAAGAATTATTCAACCACAGATAAAGAATTTTAAGCAACACTTTGGAGTCTATATCTCTACGGAAGAAAATTCAATATGTTAACCGATCACCGAAGGTAAAGATATTTTGCCAAGGCATCAAAGATGGTTATTCAAATCAGGAGAATATCAGCTTGAAATAGATTATTTAAAAGGAAAAAAAAACATAGTAGCCGATTTTTTAAGCAGACTACAAGATAACGATTGTGTAAATATCAACAATGAAGACACACACCACGATAACAATGACAATATATCCGACGTAGACATAACAAATAGAGAAGACGTACAGATAACTTTTCAATAACAACTGTACATCCAGCAGAAGAAAATATACATGATCGTTTTCTAAGAAAGGAAGAAATAGTAAATAAATATAAAACACAAATAATAATTACAAATTCCAAAACAGAAAAGTATAAAACGATTCATTAAAGAATAATTTTTATAGCAAAACACGACTTCCGAACAATGGAGAAAATTTTTACAAAATACTTAATAAAAGCAAAAATAGGCATTTATTCAGATCTACCGTATCATGAGTATAATATAGAGCCCAAAAATTTATTTGAATTATACTCTGTTTTGTTAAAATAGAAACTTCATCGAATAAGAACCAAATTATTCACATATACACATACGTAATAAAAACCACATATTTTCTAACAGTTATAGATAAGTTTATGAAATTGTCAGCCGTTTACCCACTAAACGATAGGAAACATATATAGTAGAGCAGACCGCTAATCAAGCCGTCGTTCAGTGTGTGCCGGAGTAATAATTTTTGAAGACGTGTTGACTCTCCTTTATTCTAATTAGAACTGAACTAAACTATTACAGCAAGCCGCGACCTTACCCTAAGACTAATCACCCCACCAATCGGCATGCCGACTCGGCGGATTCCCCGCTACACAAACTTTCGGTATATGAACCGTTGTGCTAGTCTGTCAGCGCAGGTCCCTGAACCGTTGTTCGGCGCGTCAGCATAGCTGACTTTCTTAGCGTTTACGTAGTCTCTCTCCATGCTTCGTTTCACGCTCTTACATGTTAAACGTTACCCTATAACTTATATGTTAAGTGTTACTTGATTCGTGCTGGGCTTTCATTCACCACCACAATTCCATAATAGGTTTCAAATGTCTGGGCTGAGTGTGGCATCGCGCCGTGCCTCCAGCGTTTAGTTCACGCGCGCAAGTGTCATGGGAAACCAGTTTGCAGATCGAAGCGTAGGTTGTTACGACGCAGCTTGTTACTGCCAAAACTTCATTGTTACAGTCATCCTGCAGTTGCAACACAGTTTGTTTGTGGGATACGGGGAGGAACCTTTTTACAAATGAATTTAATTCTGGGATAATGTTTTCGGGTTGAAGGACTTTAATATTAGATGCTTCCATTAAAATTATTACGGGGACTTCTGTGGGATGTTCAATAAGTACAGACTTTAAATCATTATGATCGAATATTGTTGGATTTATAATGTTGGCCTTAGCAAGTGTAATTTTGAGCGTTAGGTTTTGAATTTCTGTTATTAACATCCTGTTTCTGGCTAGTAATGCCTCATTCAAGTGTGGAGTGTCAACTGAATCATTTTTTTTTTTTTTTTTAATTACCTGATTAACAGTTTCGGTTAACTGGTTTATCTGAGTTTTAGAATTTATTACTACTTGTCTATTGTTTGAGTCGACTAACTCTGACTCAGTTGTTCTGATTCTTTCTAAATCTGTGGCATCTGGTGTACCTGCCACAACTTTGAGTGCTGTACCTAAAAAGTCTATACTTCTGGCAATTCTATGGTGAATTTTTAAAACGAGACTTCTAATATGATTAATGTCAACATCTAATAGTTTTCGCATGTGCGATTGAGGAAATAACTCGGACATTTCTTCTGTTTCTTGTGCTATTTTCATGAATTCGGTTAAGTTGCTCGAGTGCCTGACATAGTAACGTTGTTCCCATATCAGTACACTTCCATCTATTATGGGGATGTAATCGGCGTGTGAATAGTCGGTGGTCCGAGCGTTCACTAGCGTCAGTAAGAGTGGAAGTGAACAAATAAGCCCGTAACTTAAACTCCTCTTATTTCAGGTTGTCCTTGTGGACTACCCTCCCTCTAATAAGAACAGACGTTCCTAGGTCTGCTTGAATAACTTCCTCCGTACACAGGGGTGACAGCTTGTTCCCTAGTCTCTTGTTGGCTTTTCACAAAGACCTTTTCCCTACATCGAATACTAGTTTCGAATGACTTCGTTACCTTCCAATTGTACTTGTTGAGCTTTTCTCGATTCCTGTTTGTGATGGTCTCCTGTACGAAAGTTCATTAGTACGACGCGATCGATTCCATAGTCGTTTTTTAACAACGATGTAATGGTTTCTGAATTAAATGCCGCTTCATTGTCGCAGTAAATAGTTTTAGTTTTTGGAAAAAATTCACAGCTTGTATGATTGGTCCTTTCACATCTGTTTTAGTACGAGAAACTATTGGTTGCACAATTGCGAATTTCGAGAATTTATCAACACACGTAAAGAATTGTTTCTTGTCGGTTGAAAAAATGTCGATGTGTAACCTTTCGCCAGAGTATAACGGAACTGGTGTCTCACCGAGGAACTGTTTCTTCGGGTGCCTGTCATATTTGGCACGAGTACAAATTTTGCAATTTGCCACAATTTCCGTGAAAATTCTATTCATTTTTGGAAAGTAGTACTCTTCCAAAATTTGCTTGCAGTTTTCTTGTGCTGCTCTGTGCGCACGGTTGTGTTCAGTTAATGAGATTTCTCTCTGTTCTGCTTTATCAAAAATGTCAATTACCAATTTTTTGCAGTAACGAAACTTTGTCGATGGAAAACTTTGCACTAATTCGGGGTGAATACTTGCCAATGTTGGGAGGTCCCAATGTAATGCGTTGACTACATTGGGATTTACTACCGCCTTTACCTCGTTCAAAACATTGCTTTCTCCCGTAAAATGTATTGTATGGCGTGTTTTTTGACCAAATAAAATAAAATTTCGTTTCAGAGCAAATTGGGCTTCCTCCAGAACAATTTGGTTTCTGAAAACGTTCACGGGGTTTTCCGTAGCTTCTATCGTATAAGTTACAGATAACTCGCTGTGGATTGTTGCCGCGTCGGATACTACTTCACTTTGCAGCGCATTCACATTTTGGCGTGAAAGAGCATCTGCTACGTGGTTTTCTTTCTCATCGATATACGCTTTCCACCTTTTTATTTTTGCATTAGGGTTGCGGTCTGACACAGCAAATGTCAGAGGTTGGTGGTCTGTATAAATGTTTATGTCCCTAGTACCGTATAGGTATTGTTGTCATTTTCCAAGGGCGCACACTATGGCTAACAACTCTCTTTCGTTGGTGGCCTAGTGTGATTCACTTTTTTTGAGTGTCCTAGAGATCATGGTGATGGGCCTGTTATCTTGTTACAAAACAGCACCGATACCGTTTGCAGAAGCTGCCCGCATTTTTCAAACCGAACGGGAGTCGATAAAATTCGTATTTTCCGCCGTTTACAGAAAAATACGTTTTTCGCGATCGTGTTCGTCGCGCGTAAAATATTTGGCTCTACCCAAATTTGCCAGTATCATGGGGATGTTGGGCATCGGGTACTTGTCAGCAATGGTTCGCTCATTTAGTTTCCTAAAGTCGATTACCAAACGCTTATTTTTGTTACCCTGCTCATCGCAACCTTTTTTATCAACGACCCAAGTTGGGTTGTTGTAGGGTGACTTCGAGGGCCTAATGATATCATTCTCTAGCAAGTCTTTAATTTCTTTTTTGACGAAATCAGCGACTCCCATTGGATGTGGGTATAGCTTGGAATATATCGTCTTGTCGTCATCTGTACGTATTGTAGTATTGAATGGTAATGCCTCGTTGGAGGTTGAAAAGGCCTTTGATCTACTCAAGATCATGCTTCTGAATTCTTTTTTACTGTCTCTGGCACGATAATATCATTCACGTTAGTAAAATTAACATTATCACAATAATGATGCCGTAATTTCTCGGACACAGAACCATAGTTGATTGTACCACTGTCTGTATCCAAAGTCGCTCCTACTTGTTTTAGCAAGTCGAAACCTATTATACCATCAAATGGCGTTAGGGAATCCAATAAGAAAAACGAAGCTGACTTACCGAAAATGTTCATTGAACACTTCTGGTGGACTTTGTTAGAACCATGGATGGAACTAACTGTAAAAGGGGAGCTAACCGGACCTACATTTTCTAGCTCTTTTATGGGCCTAATGTAGTTTTTGGCGGCTCCTGTGTCTATCAAGCCAACTGTCGTTCAATGAACGGGAGCCGGGAGCGTTCCCTAAAAAATTTAACAAGTGGTTGCTACTTGTGGAGTCATACTCTTCGTCAATCTCAGCAACTGCGGCTGTGGCGACGTTACTGTATTCAGTTTCTTCGCTACTGGGGGCATGCTGTATAGTATTTTGCACTAGCTGGCGCCTCTGGCCGATCCGTAAATAAAAAAACTTTATTCAAAATGGTCGGAATTTAATTCTTTATTTAAAGAAACAACATTCTTCAGCGTCAGGATAAGAACTGAG
Organism: Drosophila pseudotalamancana; assembly: GCA_037075185.1. NCBI lineage: Eukaryota > Metazoa > Arthropoda > Insecta > Diptera > Drosophilidae > Drosophila > Drosophila pseudotalamancana. The sequence continues at coordinate 15,588 of JBAMCK010000514.1, forward strand.
GGTTTGAGTACATTTGTGGTATTATTTATATCAGAATATTTCTATTTGTTAGTAATGTGGTCCCGAATTGCGTTCTTAGGTTTTAAGTCGTGTTCTTGGATTCTTTGGGCTTAAGTGGCTAGTTTGTTTTGTTTATAGTTGAGTCGCGCTCTTGGGTTCTTTGAATTTAAGTTGTTAGTTTGTTTTATTTATTGGTTCTTTGAATTTAAGTGGTTAGTTTGTTTTGTTTATTGGATGTGACAAAGATTAGGGTTTTGACATTGTTTATATTAAACGATATTGTCTATATCATAATTCAGTGGTGTAAAAGATGTGGGTGTGTTTATGGATATATAACTATATAGTGATATATCATATATCTATAAACACACCCACGATATTGTTTATATCATACCCATTGTGTGTGAAAGATGTGGGTGTGTTTATAGATATATGATATATCACTACATATATGTCGGAGATTAAATAAGGTATTTATAAAAATTCGAATTGCACACCTAGTTTTGAGGCGAATTGTTCAGTGTTGAGTGATGAATAACATAACGGGTGTTGTATAACGCTAGATATGTGCGACGACAGGATATGTTGTCGTCGAGTGTGGCTCAGTTTGCGGTTGAGAGAGGGAGACAACGATAAAGATCACTGTGGCAGTGGTAGATGAGTGTGACAGTTTAAGTACGGTCACTTCTCTGGAGGAATTCAACAAGAAAAGCACGCTGAGACTCTCTGCACAACATTAGTGACAAAAATGGAAACCAATAATAAAAACAACAATTTAAGAATTCCTAAGAATTCTAACTCACCGACATCCGAAGTGATATCCTCGCATCCACAAGAGATATTAGAACGCATTTTGGAAGCGAGTAAACTTGTTAACAGTAATAGACCCGAAAAGAAAAATGTACCAACTGGGTGAGCTCTCTCCATTTTTCTGTGATTCGGGTGCCGTGTCCTCTTTGATCAAGGATACATTAAGTAATAAGTTGTCTGGAAAGTGAATAATAACTGATGTTATTGAGAGTGCAATTTTTCTTTTGTAGGAAATTATAGGGAGATGCTCCTGAAACATGTCAAATTCGGGAAATCCTGAGTAAAGAAGAACTGTAGAGGAAAACAGAAATAATTTAAGAAAATGTCACACGAGCATGCAGCTCACCACACTCTAGTTCAATGTTGTTGGTCAAAAAGAAAGATGGTAGTGATATACTGTGTATTGATTACCGTTAACTAAACCCGAATATAGTGTCTGACAAATACCTGCTTTCATTGATTTCAGATCAGATATCCAGATTACTAGGCAATAAAATATTTAGCCAGTCTGGACATGGCAAGTGTGTTTTTCAAGCACCGATAGACGAAGATTCTATTGACTTGTGACTCCAGAGGGTCAGTATGAAATTTTAGCTATTCTGTTTGGCCTCAAGAATGCCTCATCAGTGTTTCAGCGTGCGATTGTAAAAGCTTTTGGTGAATTGGCATATTCATACGCAGTTGTTTATATTGACGATGTTTTGATTGTGGCAGAGTCAAAAGAACAAGCTTCTGAAAGGTTAACAATCATTTTAAAGGTATTGGCTAATGCAGGATTCTCATTTAATATAAGGAAATGTGCGGTTTTGCGAACAGGAATTGACTATCATAGATTTTACATTAATAATGGTGAAATTAAACCAAACCCAAAAAAATATAGAATCGTAGTCTGTTTTACCAAAACCAAAAAGTGTCACACAATTAAGGCAGTTTATAGGCCTGGCCTCATATTTTAGACAGGTTGATCCAATATTTTCTGAACAAATGAAACCGTTGTATCAACTGACTCCGAAAAAGAACGGATGTGTGTGGAAGGAGGAGCATGAACAACTACGTCAAGAGATCATTTCCGTGTTGACAAGTGTCTCAGTACTTATTATATTTGATCCTTAACTCCCAATAGAATTTCATACAGATGCGAGCTCGAACGGTTATGGTGATATACTTATGCATAAGCAAGAAGGGAAATGTAGGGTTGTCGATTATTACAGCAACTGTACTTCAGCGTCAGAATCTTAATATCATTCGTATGAGTTGGAAACTCTGGCAGTGTACAATGCTGTGAAGAATTTTCGACATTATGAGACAAAATTTACAAGAGACAAAATTTTGTTATATAAATTATTGTAAGGGAAATGTAGGGTTGTCGATTATTACAGCAACTGTACTTCAGCGTCAGAATCTAAATATCATTCGGATGAGTTGGAAGCTCTGGCAGTGTACAATGCTGTGAAGAATTTTCGACATTATTTACATGAGACAAAATATTGTTATATAAATTATTGTATTCCGTCCGTCCGTTTATTCTAAATAGAACTGAACTAAACTATTTCAGCAAGCCGCGACCTTACCCTAAGACGCGAGTGCTAGCATCACGCCACCAGTCGGCATGCCGACTCGGCGGATTCCCCGCTACACAGATTTTCGGCACAGGTCACTGAACCGTAGTTCGGCGCGTCAGCATAGCTCACATGCTGAGAACTTATTTTAACACTTATCTCTTATAATTATGTGCTAAGCGTTTACGTAGTCTCTCTCCATGCTACTTTTCACGCTCTTACATGTTAAACGTTACTCTATAACTTATATGTTAAGTGTTACTTGTTAACATATATTCACTAACACATAACTCTCCTCTCACTACTTATTCTAGGGAAAAACTCACGTAATTAGCATCAATATTAATAGCATTGTAGAGTGCGTTGATTCTGCTTCTATGTCCTTCTTAGTCCCTCGAAGTTCCTTTTAGGCTGCGCCAGTTATAAGTCGTTGGTCGAATGAGTGGTGTGGTTATAGTTGTTTTTATATTATTTGTTCGAATAAAGACGTCTTATCCATTTGAAGAATAAATTCAATCTGATCTTTATTTCTGTTCGGTGGTATATATATGTTGCGTTTTAATATTAACAAAGTATATAAGAGAAGCTATACATGTGTGTATGTATGAATTGGCCTATTTCTGGTGCCTGGTATCCAGTTATGTCAACATCGTACATCCTGTTTAAATGCTGACGATGTACAATGTTGTCAAGTAGTACAATGTACGCCACTTGAAGTGGGTTCATTGTAGATGGTTTGTAAGTTAACGAGTGCCCCTCGCACGTAACAACTTAAGACTTTATGTTTATGTAAGACAGTTCAGCGCCCTGATCGCAGCGGTCAGCGACGGTAACCTGATCCCTTTCGCATGTCGTAAGAGCAGCGTTATCGCTTATGCTGAAGTCGGCTTGCCGACTATGACATTGTAGCTTATGCTGTGTCAGCTTGGTGGGTAGCTTAAGCTTTGAAAATTGTATCTTTAGAATAGCCTCTTTCCGACTCGCCTTAGAGCGGAATTTCAGTTCTGTTCGAGATTCCAAAGCGAACGCCAGCTTTACAATAAATATTAATTCGAGCAAACAATTTGTGTTTCAATTGTGTCGGAGACATTGTATCAGCTGAGCTAAGACACCTAGAGCCCTTTATCGAGTTATAAGTACCGATAATACCTCTCGTCGGTCACCTAGCAGCATCAAGCATCGCGGGACTGATCATCATCGCATCCACTCATCGTCGGACAGACTCATTAAGAATAATTGGCGCCCAACAGCGGATGAAACCCGCAACCCCAAAAAAATCAACAATAGTTAGGATTAAGCCCTGCAAATAACATGTAAGTGGTTTACTCAACTAAACGATTTTAAGTGATATTAAAAATATAAAATAAAAAAAAAAAAAAAAAGAAGTCAAAGGCACTGAGCTAAGCAAGTTGTGAAAATCATCTCGAAAAATCCCAGCTTATCACATTCTAACCATACCGATTAACATTGGCCATAGGTAACTCTGTGAATCAAGTGTCAATTACATAGGTTAAGGGTACGAGCTAATGAGCTTCCCAGGACCCTATACGGAAATTAAGAGAGAATATATCAGCGACGAAGACTGGGACTCAAAATCGGAGGCCAGTTTAGAAGACACAGCAGACATGGACCCAAACCAGATTCAAACGCGCATAAATCAGGCGTTGGCACAGCAGGAGGTTAGGTTGAGGGAAGAATTTGACGCTAGGTTAAATTCTGTAAACCAAAGGGTAAATAGCTTACGCCTTGAGGCACCTCAGGTTGAAGCATACCAAAGAATCTCGATCGACCCCAATGTGGGATGTAGTATATCCCTGGACTGTGTAAAATCTATTCCCGAGTTCAATGGTACGCAGGACGAATATGTCCACTGGAGAC